>JBBDGP010005195.1:0-10000 GCA_037952835.1 Lithobates septentrionalis | reverse complement strand
TCCCCCAGGCTAATTTAAAGCTCACCTGAGCAAGACAGCCTTGCTCTTGGCCTGGGATACTCAGAGAACTTCTGTGTAAGAGAGCAAAAAGGTATGTGGAAGCTGACAAGCTGTAGGCTTGCTCAGCTTAGTAGTTAGGATCTGTAAATATTGTTTAGTTAGTGCCGAGACACGGCTAGGTTTTGTTTTGGCTATTTTTGTTCCTATTTGTTTCTTTTGGAACACTGTACAGCACCTGTATATAGACTTGTATATATCACAAATAAACACCGCACTGTTTGTCACTATTCCACTGGATTTGGTATCTGTGCCTGAAAGACTGCTCATCCCAGGGAGCTTTGTGCCTGCTACCTGTCCCCCAGGTTACATATGGTGGAGAATGCGGGCAGCTGTAGTAAGTTACTACTTAAAAGGCCAGTACCTAGAGTGACTAAACATGGAGGAAATCCTAAAACAATTGGTGATATCCAATGCTGCTCTGCAACAAGCAAACGTTGCACTGCAGCAAACAAACGCTATCGCACAGGAGCAAACCAAGGCGCTGTGCCAACAGATTGGTGCTGTACAGGAGCTATCGCAGAGGCTGTTTGAACAGCTAGCCACTGATGCAAAAGAGGATAGGAAAACCTTGGCTGCGGTTGTGGAGACGCTAGCACAGTGGTCACCTGCTAAAGTTAATGTTGTTGGAGACAAGCCCTCAGCCATCCATGTGGGTCGCTTTCTTTCCAAGATGACTGCAGATGATGATCCAGAGGCCTTTCTCTTAACCTTTGAACGGACCGCTGAGAGGGAAGGTTGGCCCAAAACCCAGTGGGCAGGACTGGTCGCCCCCTTGCTGTCTGGAGAATCGCAGAAGGCCTACTATGATTTGGAGTCAGCAGAAGCAGGAGACTATGAAAAGGTCAAGCGGGAAATCCTGGCGCGACTTGGTGTCACCTTGGCAGTTCGAGCACAGCGGGTCCACAGCTGGTTCTTCCAAGACGAGAGGCCCCCAAGATCGCAGATGTTCGACCTAATTCACTTGGTGAGAAAATGGCTACAGCCAGAGTCCCTGTCTGGGCCACAAATAGTGGAGCGTGTGGTCATGGACCAGTTCCTGAGGTCCCTACCAGTTCCCCTGCAGAAGTGGGTGAGTCAAGGAGACCCCAACTCGGCGGACAACCTCGTGGAACTTGTTGAAAGGTACTTTGCTGCAGAGAACCTGGTCACCACCCCTACAGCCGCACGGACTTTCCGCCCAAAGCCACGGTCTCCCCAGGCAACCGGTAAGACTGTTCCAGGGGAAGTGGGTGGTAAGCATGGCAAGGAAATAGGGGGGAGGATTTTTGGTGCCAGGACTGAAGTTTGGCGTCCCAAACAAGGGAAGCTACTGCCTGTCAGCAAACCAAACTGGGGAAACATCAGGTGTTTTCGTTGCCAAGAACTGGGACATGTTGCAGCAAACTGTCCATTGACAGATGAACCAATGCAGTGCGATCTGTCTATTAGAAGGCAGTCTATGTTTGCTGCTGTTTCATGCGCTGCAGCACCAAGTATGGGAAAACACATGTGCCAAATGACTGTTAATAATAAGCCTATTACGGCCTTGCTAGACTCTGGAAGTCTAGTGACTTTGGTTACAGCTGAGATGGTTGACACTGTGAATTTGCATGCTAAAAAAGTTGCTGTGATCTGTGTACATGGGGATACCCGCGAGTATCCTATAGCCACTGTTCAGTTTAAAACTGGCTTGGGTACGGTGACCCATCCGGTCGGACTTGTGCCCCACTTGGTGCACGAGGCCATCATTGGTAGGGACTTCCCTAAGTTTTGGGAACTGTGGGATCGTCCCGACCCGGTCGCAGTAGCTGACTCAGTAACAGAGCCAGAACTCCTGGCCGCTACTGAAAATGTGGGTTCAGGGACTCTTCTCAGGGCTCCCCAGGTTTTCCTTTCTCAGTTATGGCAGGAGAGCTGGAGGAGCCTGAGGAGGTCCCCACAACCAGTGGAGCTGGACGGCCATCTGCTGAATCTGAGCCTACGTTGGAGTTTGCTGACCTTAATGTACACAAGGAAAATTTTGGTACCGAGCAGAGAAAAGACCCAACCCTTGCCAGGGCCTGGGAAAATGTAATGGTGATTAATGATGTACCTGTCGAATCAGGGGACAGGCTCTGTTTTCCTTATTTTAGCAGCAATGAGGATTTAATGTATCGTGTATGTAAAAAAAATGATGAAGTGGTTGAACAGTTGGTGGTCCCTAAGCCATACAGACGGGTGGTGTTGGAACTTGCCCATGGGCACTTGCTAGGAGGTCATTTAGGGGTTGAGAAAACTACGGAAAGGGTGTTGCGCAGGTTTTATTGGCCCGGAATACAGAAGGATATTGAGAATTATTGTCAATCCTGTCCTGTGTGTCAGATGTCAGCCCCACTACAACACTTCCGAAGTCCTTTAGTGCCCTTGCCCATTATTGAAGTGCCCTTTGAGAGGATTGCCATGGACCTTGTGGGTCCACTCCCCAAGTCTGCCCGAGGTCATCAGCATATCCTCGTAATCATGGATTATGCTACCCGTTACCCAGAGGCAATTCCCTTACGCACCGCGTCTGCTAAAAACATTGCCAAAGAGCTGTTTATGGTGTTCAGTCGTGTTGGAATCCCTAAAGAAGTCCTTACAGACCAGGGCACCCCATTTATGTCACGAATAACTAGAGAGCTGTGCAAGTTATTTAAGGTGACGCAATTGCGAACCTCAGTGTACCATCCTCAAACGGATGGCTTGGTGGAACGCTTCAATAAAACATTAAAGAGCATGTTAAAAAAGGTTGTTGACAAGGATGGGAAAAACTGGGACTTCCTGATACCATACTTGATGTTTGCCATCAGGGAGGTTCCCCAGTCCTCCACGGGGTACTCTCCCTTTGAGTTGCTTTATGGGAGACACCCTCGGGGACTCTTGGACATAGCCAAAGAAACTTGGGAGGGGGAGCAGACACCCCATAAAAGTGTCATTGAGCATATCGCTCAAATGCAGGACAGGATTGCAGCAATCATGCCGATGGTAAAAGAACACTTACTGCAGGCCCAAACAGCTCAACAGAGGATATACAACAGGGGGGCCCAACTCCGTGTTTTCTCACCTGGTGATAGGGTCCTGGTGTTAGTTCCCACTGTTGAGAGCAAGTTCCTGGCTAAGTGGCAGGGTCCCTTTGAAGTAATTGAAAGAGTTGGGGAGGTCAATTACAAAATATATCAACCAGGAAAAAGGAAGCCCGAACAGATTTACCACATAAACCTGTTAAAGCCCTGGAAGGATAGACCGGCGTTAACTGCGAGGTCCCTCCCGGTAACACCTAAGAATACTGAGTCCCCTCTGATCTCCCTCCCCGGTAACACCTAAGAATACTGAGTCCCCTCTGATCCCTGAGGTCACGATTCCAGACACCCTGTCATATTCTCAAAAGCAGGAAACTAGAGAATTCCTGATAAGAAATAGAGAGAAATTTCAGAGTTACCTGGCACGACTTCAGCAGTTCAGCATGATATTGTTACTGAACCTGGGGTCCGTGTCAAGCTAAAAACCATACCGAATTCCTGAAGCGAGGAGAAAGGACATCAGCGAGGAAGTTAAAAGAATGTTGGAGCTAGATGTCATTGAGGAATCCAATAGTGACTGGTCTAGCCCCATCGTGTTAGTCCCAAAACCGGATGGCACTTGGAGGTTCTGTAATGACTTCAGGAAGCTTAATGCAGTGACAAAGTTTGACACGTACCCAATGCCCAGAGTGGACGAACTTATAGACCGACTTGGCAAGGCTCGCTATCTGACCACTTTGGACTTGACAAAAGGTTATTGGCAAATACCCCTGACTGGTAGCGCCAAAGAGAAGACTGCATTTGTGACTCGGAGGGTTCCTTTCATTATAAAAAAATGCCTTTTGGGTTGCAAAATGCCCCCGCAACATTTCAAAGGGCCATGGACAGGACTCTAAGACCCCACCGACAATATGCAGCAGCATATCTAGATGACATAGTGGTACATAGCACTGACTGGGAGTCTCACTTGCCCCGTGTCCAGGCTGTCCTTGATTCCCTCTTCAAAGAAGGTTTTACAGCAAATCCAAAAAAATTGCCATTGGTCTAGACGAAGCCAAGTATTTGGGCTACACTATTGGGCGTGGTGTCATAAAACCTCAAGTGAATAAAATAGAAGCTATCCAGGAATGGCCACGTCCTGCAAACAAGAAGCAGGTCAGGGCCTTTCTTGGCATTGCGGGGTATTATAGAAGATTTATCCCAAATTTTGCAACTATAGCTGCCCACTGACAGACCTTACGAAAAGGAGAGACTCTGTAATGGTGAAATGGTCCTCAGTAGCAGAGGAATCTTTCCAAGTCCTGAAGAAGGCTCTTTGTGCACAACCAGTACTGTACTCCCCTGATTTCTCCAAAGATTTTTTGGTTCAGACGGATGCGTCTGATGTTGGTATCGGGGGCAGTACTATCACAGGTACACAATGGGGAAGAACACCCTGTGGTGTACCTAAGCAGAAAACTCAATGACCATGAGCAAAGGTATGCAGTCATTGAAAAGGAGTGTTTAGCCATAAAGTGGGCCGTGGACGCACTCAGGTACTATTTGTTAGGACGCCAGTTTGAGTTAATAACTGACCATGCTCCTCTGAAATGGATGGCCCAAAAGAAGGAGACTAATAGACGGGTGAACCGGTGGTTTTTGGCTCTACAGGATTACTCATTCACTGTAAAACACAGGCCAGGTGTTGAGATGGGGAATGTAGATGCCCTGTCCCGTGTTCACTCCTGTTGGGCTACAGGTGTTCCAACCCTGGGGTTGAAACAAGGGGGGAGGATATGTAGCAGAGCGTCCCAGAGAGAGCCAGGAAAAGTCCTGTTCGGGGTTTATACATCTCCCAGGCTCCTCTTATACAGGTTCAGGGATCTCTGATCCATGGTCCGGTTCTGGTCTTGGGTCCTCTCCCCCAGGCTAATTTAAAGCTCACCTGAGCAAGACAGCCTTGCTCTTGGCCTGGATACTCAGAGAACTTCTGTGTAAGAGAGCAAAAAGGTATGTGGAAGCTGACAAGCTGTAGGCTTGCTCAGCTTAGTAGTTAGGATCTGTAAATATTGTTTAGTTAGTGCCGAGACACGGCTAGGTTTTGTTTTGGCTATTTTTGTTCCTATTTGTTTCTTTTGGAACACTGTACAGCACCTGTATATAGACTTGTATATAGCACAAATAAACACCGCACTGTTTTGTCACTATTCACTGATTGGTATCTGTGCCTGAAAGACCACTCATCCCAGGGCTTTGTTAACCCTTGTATCCCCCAGGATACAATATATATACCCCGATATACCCCATCACTACTATATATATATATACCCCGATATACCCCATCACTACTAATATATATATATATACCCCGATATACTCCATCACTAATATATATATATACCCGATATACCCATCACTACTATATATATATACCCCGATATACCCCATCACTACTCTATATATATACCCCGATATACTCCCATCACTACTATATATATATACCCCGATATACTCCCAGTATATATACCCGAGATACCCCATTACACACTATATATATATATCCCCCGATATACCCCATCACTACTATATATATATATATATATATATCCCCCGATATACCCCATCACTACTATATATATATATATATATATATATATATACCCGATATACCCCATCACTACTATATATATATATATATATATTTCCCCGATATACCCCATCACTACTATATATATATATATATATATATACCCCGATATACCCCATCACTACTATATATATATATATATATATATATATACCCCGATATACCCATCACTACTATATTATATATACCCCGATATACCCCATCACTACTATATATATACCCCCGATATACCCCATCACTACTATATATATATATCCCCGATATACCCCATCACTACTATATATATACCCCGATATACCCATCACTACTATATATATACAGTGGCTTGCGAAAGTATTCGGCCCCCTTGAACTTTTCAACCTTTTGCCACATTTCAGGCTTCAAACATAAAGATATAAAATTTTTATTTTTTTGTGAAGAATCACCAACAAGTGGGACACAATTGTGAAGTGGAACGAAATCTTTTGGATTTTTGAAACTTTTTTAACTAATAAAAAAATGAAAAGTGGGGCGTGCAAAATGATTCGGCCCCTTGCGTTAATACTTTGTAGAGCCACCTTTTGCTGCGATTACAGCTGCAAGTCGCTTGGGGTATGTCTCTATCAGTTTTGGCACATCGAGAGACTGAAATTCTTGCCCATTCTTCCTTGCAAAACAGCTCGAGCTCAGTGAGGTTGGATGGGAGAGCGTTTGTGAACAGCAGTTTTCAGCTCTTTCCACAGATTCTCGATTGGATTCAGGTCTGGACTTTGACTTGGCCATTCTAACACCTGGATACGTTTATTTGTGAACCATTCCTTTGTAGATTTTGCTGTATGTTTGGGATCATTGTCTTGTTGGAAGATAAATCTCCGTCCCAGTTTCAGGTCTTTTGCAGACTCCAACAGGTTTTCATCCAGAATGGTCCTGTATTTGGCTGCATCCATCTTCCCCTCAATTTTAACCATCTTCCCTGTCCCTGCTGAAGAAAAGCAGGCCCAAACCATGATGCTGCCACCACCATGTTTCACGGTGGGGATGGTGTGTTGAGTGTGATGAGCTGTGTTACTTTTACGCCAAACATATCGTTTTGCATTGTGACCAAAAAGTTTGATTTTGGTTTCATCGGACCAGAGCACCTTCTTCCACATGTTTGGTGTGTCTCCCAGGTGGCTTGTGGCAAACTTTAGACGAGACTTTTTATGGATATCTTTGAGAAATGGCTTTCTTCTTGCCACTCTTCCATAAAGGGCAGATTTGTGCAGTGTACGACTGATTGTTGTCCTATGGACAGACTCTCCCACCTCAGCTGTAGTTCTCTGCAGTTCATCCAGAGTGATCATGGGCCTCTTGGCTGCATCTCTGATCAGTCTTCTCCTTGTCTGAGCTGAAAGTTTAGAGGGACAGCCAGGTCTTGGTAGATTTGCAGTGGTCTGATACTCCTTCCATTTCAAAATGATCGCTTGCACAGTGCTCCTTGGGATGTTTAAAGCTTGGGAAATCTTTTTGTATCCAAATTCGGCTTTAAACTTCTCCACAACAGTATTACGGACCTGCCTGGTGTGTTCCTTGGTCTTCATGATGCTCTCTGCGCTTTCAACAGAACCCTGAGACTATCACAGAGCAGGTGCATTTATACAGAGACTTGATTACACACAGGGGGATTCTATTTATCACCATCAGTCATTTAGGACAACATTGGATCATTCAGAGATCCTCGCTGAACTTCTGGAGTGAGTTTTCTGCACTGAAAGTAAAGGGGCCGAATCATTTTGCACCACTTTTCAGTTTTTTATTTGCTAAAAAAGTTTAAAATATCCAATAGATTTCGTTCCACTTCACAATTGTGTCCCACATGTTGGTGATTCTTCACAAAAAAATAAACATTTTATATCTTTATGTTTGAAACCTGAAATGTGACAAAAGTTGAAAAGTTCAAGGGGGCCGAATACTTTCGCAAGCCACTGTATATATTACACACAGTATATGAGCGCTCAGGGTGGAGACTCCATGAAGGGGCAGATAATTGGGTCAATCCTGCCGGCCCATCCTCCGGGGTCTACGAGATTCCCTAGTCTCCCGTGTGCAACGTCCAATCACCTCCTGCGTTCTGGAACTAAGCCAATGGGAGGCCTTCAAGTATACCTAATATACAGCGAGTGGTCCTCAGGGGTGGTAACTGTATTCACAGTATTAGCTACTTGTGACCAATAACAGCGAGGATTGGGGCAGCGGAATGAGAGGGGAATGAGGTCACAGAGGGCGGGGCTGCAGGGAGACCCCTGGGTGGCGGGGCTGCAGGAGACCCACAGGGGGCGGGGCTGCAGGAGACCCACGGGGGCGGGGCTGCAGGAGACCCACAGGGGGCGGGGCTGCAGGAGACCCACAGGGGGCGGGGCTGTATGGAAAGGGAGTGAATTATATCGCAGAATTAGGAGAGCCTCTGACTGATTCTACAGATCCTCCTCCGAGGGACCAACATCCCGCTACACGCTTCTCTTTGGGGCCCTGTATCTACATTGTGCACTCCTGGGGCCCCTCATTCATAGTGCACACTCCTGGGGCCCCTCATTCATAGTGGACACTCCTGGGGCCCCTCATTCATAGTGGACACTCCTGGGGCCCCTCATTCATAGTGTACACTCCTGGGGCCCCTCATTCATAGTGCACACTCCTGGGGCTCCTCATTCATAGTGTACACTCCTGGGCCCCCTCATTCATAGTGTACACTCCTGGGTCCCTCATTCATAGTGTACACTCCTGGGGCCCCTCATTCATAGTGTACACTCCTGGGCCCCCTCATTCATAGAGTACACTTCTGGGGCCCCTCATTCATAGTGCACACTCCTGGGGCCCCTCATTCATAGTGCACACTCCTGGGGCCCCTCATTCATAGTGCACACTCCTGGGGCCCCTCATTCATAGTGCACACTCCTGGGGCCCCTCATTCATAGTGCACACTCCTGGGGCCCCTCATTCATAGTGCACACTCCTGGGGCCCCTCATTCATAGTGCACACTCCTGGGGCCCCTCATTCATAGTGCACACTCCTGGGGCCCCTCATTCATAGTGCACACTCCTGGGGCCCCTCATTCATAGTGCACACTCCTGGGGCCCCTCATTCATAGTGCACACTCCTGGGGCCCCTCATTCATAGTGTACACTCCTGGGGCCCCTCATTCATAGTGTACACTCCTGGGGCCCCTCATTCATAGTGTACACTCCTGGGGCCCCTCATTCATAGTGTACACTCCTGGGGCCCCTCATTCATAGTGTACACTCCTGGGGCCCCTCATTCATAGTGTACACTCCTGGGGCCCCTCATTCATAGTGTACACTCCTGGGGTCCCTCATTCATAGTGTACACTCCTGGGGCCCCTCATTCATAGTGTACACTCCTGGGGCCCCTCATTCATAGTGTACACTCTAGGGCCCCGTGGGGCCGGTTTTATGTAATAGGGGTAGTGGAGAGGTCACTCTGTACTCACCGAACGTCCATCATGGAAGATCCACAATCACCCGGGAGGAGCGGAGTCATCCAGGGAGGAAGGAAGGGGATGTGGGGTCACCTTTGGGGTCACTCTGGGAGGAGGGGGGTGCAGTGCCCCCTTAGGAGGAGGGGGGGTGTCAGGCGGGGTGGGGGAGGGGTGCAGAGCCCCTTAGGGAGGAGGGGGTGTCAGGCGGGGTGGGGGAGGGGTACGATGTCTCCAGCACAGTGATGAGTTGCGGAGGGAGAAGAATCCGGAAGAGTCGAGAAAGTCCTGAAACGAAAGTAAAAGTAAAAAGGAGGAAGAGGAGGGGGGAGGGGGAGAGGAGGAGGAGGAGGAGAGGAGGGGGAGAGGAGAGGGAGGGAGAGGAGGAGAGAGGAGGAGGAGAGGAGGAGGAGAGGAGGAGAGAGGAGGAGAGGAGGAGGAGGAGAGGAGGAGGAGAGGAGGAGAGGAGGAGGAGGAGAGGAGAGGAGAGGAGGAGGAGGAGGAGAGGAGGGGGAGAGGAGGAGGAGGAGGAGGAGGAGGAGGAGAGGAGGAGGAGGAGAGGAGGAGAGGAGGAGAGGAGGAGGAGGAGGAGAAGGAGGAGGAGGAGAGGGAGGGAGAGGAGGAGGGGAGGAGGAGGGGAGGAGGGAGAGGGAGGGAGGAGAGGAGGAGAGGAGGAGGAGAGAGGAGGAGAGGAGGAGGAGGAGGAGGAGGGAGGGAGGGAGAGGAGGGAGGAGAGGAGGAGAGGAGAGGAGGAGGAGGAGAGGAGAGGAGGAGGAGGAGGAGGAGGAGGAGAGGAGGAGGAGGAGAGGGAGGAGGAGGAGGAGGAGGAGAGAGGAGGAGGGGAG
>JBBDGP010005194.1:0-70740 GCA_037952835.1 Lithobates septentrionalis | reverse complement strand
ACAGCACCACAGTATATGTCAGAGCTATATAAATGTATTATAATAATAGTGTGCGGCTGTCATACATTTATATAGCTCTGACATATACCGCAGTGCTGTACAGAGAACACTGAGCCAGTCACATCAGTCTCTGTACCAGAAGAGCTTACACTCTAATGTCCCCCCCCCCCCCCGCAATAATAGTATAATACCAGTGTGTGACTGTGGGGAAGGGGACATTAGAGTGTAAGCTCCTCTGGTACAGAGACTGATGTGACTGGCTCAGTGTTCTCTGTACAGCACTGTGGTATATGTCAGAGCTATATAAATGTATTATAATAATAGTGTGTGTCTGGGGGGGGGGGGGGGGGGGCATTAGAGTGTAAGCTCCTCTGGTACAGAGACTGATGTGATTGGCTCAGTGTTCTCTGTACAGCACCACAGTATATGTCAGAGCTATATAAATGTATTATAATAATAGTGTGCGGCTGTCATACATTTATATAGCTCTGACATATACCACAGTGCTGTACAGAGAACACTGAGCCATTCACATCAGTCTTTGTACCAGAGGAGCTTACACTCTAATGCCCCCCCCCCCCCCCAGTAACACACTATTAGTGCAGTGGTGGCCGGTCCACAGGGGGTGCCCCCCCAGCGCTGCTTCCCCCCCCCCCCAGCTTGCACCATCTGTGTGGCCGTGCACTGTGTGGGGCGTCGGACTAATAGGTTACTACCAGGTCCGTCACCCCCTCCCAGGCACGTGACCACATCCTGAGGCCCCAATTGGCCAGTTTTACATTGTCGTCGGGTGCAGAGCACTGCGCCCAAGCCCTCCCACCCTGCGATGCCCAGCGATTCGACATCGGCTTCTGGCTTCCCGGCCATTCAGTTATTATTAGTTAGTTGTTCTCTTCTAATTTCAGACTTTCTTTCTTATTTTGCGGATTTTCGAATCTTCGAATTTTCGGACTTTCTTTCTTATTTTGCGGATTTTCGAATCTTCGAATTTTCGGACTTTCTTTCTTATTTTGCAGATTTTCGAATCTTCGAATTTTCGGACTTTCTTTCTTATTTTGCAGATTTTCGAATCTTCGAATTTTCGGACTTTCTTTCTTATTTTGCAGATTTTTGAATCTTCGAATTTTTGGACTTTCTTTCTTATTTTGCGGATTTTCGAATCTTCGAATTTTTGGACTTTCTTTCTTATTTTGCGGATTTTCGAATTCTTCGAATTTTCGGACTTTCTTTCTTATTTTGCAGATTTTTGAATCTTCGAATTTTCGGACTTTCTTTCTTATTTTGTGGATTTTCCAATCTTCGAATTTTCAGACTTTCTTTCTTATTTTGCGGATTTTCGAATCTTCGAATTTTTGGACTTTCTTTCTTATTTTGCGGATTTTCGAATCTTCGAATTTTCAGACTTTCTTTCTTATTTGCGGATTTTCGAATCTTCGAATTTTCGGACTTTCTTTCTTATTTTGCGGATTTTCAATCTTCGAATTTTCAGACTTTCTTTCTTATTTTGCGGATTTTCGAATCTTCGAATTTTTGGACTTTCTTTCTTATTTTGCGGATTTTCGAATCTTCGAATTTTCGGACTTTCTTTCTTATTTTGCGGATTTTCGAATCTTCGAATTTTCGGACTTTCTTTCTTATTTTGCGGATTTTCGAATCTTCGAATTTTCGGACTTTCTTTCTTATTTTGCGGATTTTCGAATCTTCGAATTTTCGGACTTTCTTTCTTATTTTGTGGATTTTCGAATCTTCGAATTTTCGGACTTTCTTTCTTATTTTGCGGATTTTCCAATCTTCGAATTTTCGGACTTTCTTTCTTATTTTGCGGATTTTCCAATCTTCGAATTTTCGGACTTTCTTTCTTATTTTGCGGATTTTCGAATCTTCAAATTTTCGGACTTTCTTTCTTATTTTGCGGATTTTCGAATCTTCGAATTTTCGGACTTTCTTTCTTATTTTGTGGATTTTCCAATCTTCGAATTTTCGGACTTTCTTTCTTTTTTTTAACAAGAAACGGACTTTCTTTCTTATTTTGCGGATTTTCCAATCTTCGAATTTTCGGACTTTCTTTCTTATTTTGCGGATTTTCGAATCTTCAAATTTTCGGACTTTCTTTCTTATTTTGCGGATTTTCGAATCTTCGAATTTTCGGACTTTCTTTCTTATTTTGCGGATTTTCGAATCTTCGAATTTTCGGACTTTCTTTCTTATTTTGTGGATTTTCCAATCTTCGAATTTTCGGACTTTCTTTCTTTTTTTTAACAAGAAACGGACTTTCTTTCTTATTTTGCGGATTTTCCAATCTTCGAATTTTCGGACTTTCTTTCTTATTTTGCGGATTTTCGAATCTTTAAATTTTCGGACTTTCTTTCTTATTTTGCGGATTTTCGAATCTTCGAATTTTCGGACTTTCTTTCTTATTTTGCGGATTTTCGAATCTTCGAATTTTCGGACTTTCTTTCTTATTTTGTGGATTTTCCAATTTTCGAAATTTCGGACTTTCTTTCTTATTTTGTGGATTTTCGAATCTTTCGAAATTACAAATTTTCGAATTTATGAATTTTCTAATTTTTTAATTTACAAATTTTCGAATTTACGAATTTACAAATTGCGATCATAACGAATGAGCCAAAAAACTAAAAAAAAACCAAAAACAATGAAAATAAAATGAAATAATTTTTCGGAAGTGCCCCTGTCTAACCCTTACTGTCGTCGCTTTCTTCCCGTCAGACCTTCTGGTCATCCCGGCCAGCACTGAAATGAACCCTGTATGCCCAGCACAGACTTCCTCTGTTTGTGATTCTAAAACTCTCACAGTTGAAAGAAGTTTGTAGTAGGAGACTGCTTCTTGCCGGAATCCTAACAAGGATTTCATCCTATAAAAATATTGCAATGATCGTTAGTATTGGTACCAGGGCCATCTTTAACCACTTCAATGCCGGGCATTTTCACCCCCTTCCTGCCCAGGCCAATTTTCAGTTTTCAGCGATGTCGCATTTTGAATGACAATTGCGCGGTCATGCAACACTGTAACCAAATTAAATTTTTATTATTTTTTTTCCCACAAATAGATCTTTCTGTTGGTGGTATTTGATCGCCTCTGCGTTTTTTATTTCTTGCGCTATAAACAAAGGAAGGGCGACAATTTTGAAAAAAACAATATTTTTTACTTTTTGCTACAATAAATATCCCAATTTTTTTTTTTTAAAAAAGACACAGTTTTTCCTCAGTTTAGGCCGATACGTATTCTTCTACATATTTTTTGTAAAAAACAAAATCACAATAAGCGAATATTGATTGGTTTGCGCAAAAAGTTATAGCGTCTACCAAATAGGGGATAGATTTATGGCATTTTTATTATTTTTATTTTTTTTTTACTAGTAATGGCGGCGATCTGCGATTTTTATCGGGAATGCGACATTGCGGCGGACACATCGGAAACTTTTTGGGACCGTTCACATTTATACAGCGATCATTGCTATAAAAATGCACTGATTACTGTATAAATGTCACTGGCAGGGAAGGGGTTAACACTGGGGGGGTGGCGATCAAGGGGTTAAGTGTGTTGCCTAGGGAGTGATTCTAACTGTAGGGGGGAGGGGACTCACAAGGGGAGGAGACCAATCGGTGTTCCTCTATACTGGGAACACACGATCTGTGTGTTCCCAGTACGCACGCAGAACTACGTCCCGGCTCTGCTACCGGCAATTGCGGGTGCCTGGCGGACATCGCGGCCGCCGGGCACGCACACCGGCCCCCGAATGACGCGACGGGCGCGTGCGCTCGCCCCCTAGACAGCCGGGAAGCTGAGGACGTCATATGACGCCCGTCCAGGATGGAAGATCCCTCCTGCGGACGTCATTTGACAATAGCCGGGGTGTGAAGTGGTTAATATTGATTGGACCATGGGCAAACATTTCCTTGGGACCCTCCCGAATCCACCAGTGGGGGGCTCAAGGGGCAGCTGCTTTGGGCCCCCCACAACAATGACTAGGCCCAAGGCAGCTGCCCCTTGTGCCCTGCGTTAAAGACGGCCCTGATTGCTACTACAACTCTTCCTTCTTTACCTGGACTACTACGCCAACCGCTTTCAGCCCTTACTGTGGCGGTGGACGGGGGGAGGGGGGACTTAGATTTTATATTGAGATCTAAGATGATGTAAGAGACTGGAGGGATCTGGAGGGGGGAGCAGTTAGCTAGATATGAAGGTAAAAATTAATTCTTTGCACTGTTGCTCCTCCCTGACACGTTTTGTCCTCGACTCTTCTCCATAGTAATGTACTGATCGCCCCCCTGTCACCTGTCCTCCGTTTGGACAGGAAGGAGGTCACCAGGAGGCCCTCATCAAAGTTTTTCTATGGGGCCCAGTGATCTGTAGCTTCACCCCTGCAGATGTAAACGGCCAGCTTGGGACTGATTTACAATCTGAATGTATGACAGGTCAAAGGAGCAATCTGCAGCGACCTTTCCCCCAGACTTCTGCTATCTGAGACTGGCGGCTTTTTCCTAGAAATCGTGCAACTCGCTGCTGTAACGTCAGTACTGGGTAAACATTCCATATGGGTGTATACATGCTGCAGCTCGGTGTTAAAGAGGACCTGTCTCACCGGCCACTTTATTAGGTACACCTTGCTAGTAGCAGGTTGGACCCCCTTTTGCCTTCATTCTTGGTGGCATAGATACAACAAGGTGTTGGAAACGTTCCTCAGAGATTTTGCTCCATAGTGACATGATAAGATCACGCAGTTGCTGCAGATTTGTCGGCTGCACATCCATGATGCCGATCTCCCGTTCTACCACATCCCAAAAGCACTCTATTGGATGAGATGTGGTGACTATGGAGGCCATTGGAGTACAGGGACCTCATTGTCCAGTGGTGAGATGATTGGAGCTTTGTGACATGGAGCATTATCCTGCTGGAAGGAGCCATCAGAAGATGGGGACACTGTAGTCATAAAGGGGTGGACATGGTCAGCAACAATACTCAGGTAGGCCGTGGTGATTAATCGATGATCAATTGGTACTAAGGGGCCCAAAGTGTGCCAAGAAAATATCCCCCCCACACCATTACACCCCCACCACCAGCCTGAACCGGTAATACCCCATCCCCCCCACCATTACACCACCAGCCTGAACCTGTGATACCCCATCCCCCACACCATTACACCCCCACCACCAGCCTGAACCGGTGATACCCCATCCCCCACACCATTACACCCCCACCACCAGCCTGAACCGGTGATATCCCATCCCCCACACCATTACACCACCACCACCAGCCTGAACCGGTGATATCCCATCCCCCACACCATTACACCCCCACCACCAGCCCGAACTGGTGATACCCCATCCCCCACACCATTACACCCCCAGCCTGAACCGGTGATACCCCATCCCCCACACCATTACACCCCCAGCCTGAACCGGTGATATCCCATCCCCCACACCATTACACCCCCACCACCAGCCTGAACCGGTGATATCCCATCCCCCCTACCATTACATCCCCCACCACCAGCCTGAACCGGTGATACCCCATCCCCCACACCATTACACCTCCACCACCAGCCTGAACCGGTGATATCCCATCCCCCCTACCATTACACCCCCCACCACCAGCCTGAACCGGTGATACAAGGCAGGATGGATCCATGCACCAAATTCTGACCCCACCATCTGAATGTCGGAGCTGAAATCCAGACTCATCAGACCAGGCAACGTTTTTCCAATCTTCTATTGTCCAATGTTGGTGATCCTGTGCCAATTGTAGCCTCAGTTTCCTGTTCTTAGCTGACAGGAGTGGCACCCGGTGTGGTCTTCTGCTGCTGTAGCCCATTTGCTTCAAGGTTGGATGTGTTGTGCATTCAGAGATGGTATTCTGCATACCTTGGTTGGTTATTTGAGTTACTGTTGCCTTTCTATCATCTGGAACCAGTCTGCCCATTCTCCTCTGACCTCAACAAGGCATTTTCCTCCACACAACTGCCGCTCACTGGATATTTTCTCTTTTTTCCACCAAACCCCGAGAGATGGTTGTGTGTGAAAATCCCAGAAATACTCAGACCGGCCCGTCTGCCACCAACAACCATGCCACGTTCAAAGTCACTTCAATCCCCTTTCTTCCCCCATTCTGATGCTCGGTTTAAACGCCAGCAAGTCGTCTTCACCACGTCTAGATGCCTAAATGTATTGAGTTGCTGCCACGTTATTGGCTAATTAGCAATTTTGTGTTACCGAGCAACTGAACAGGTGCATCTAAAAATAGCCTGTGAGTGTTATTAACTAAGGACCAAAGGCTGAAGGCAAGTCTTTGGCATCTGGTGACCTTGTGCCAATGCACAACTGCCTGTACCCAGTGCAGCTTCCAGGGCACTACCCAGTTACAGGGATCAGCTTAAGGTCGCCACTCACAACTCGCCAGGACAGCTGCCTCCTTCCAGCTTCCTCCAGACACGGTCCATTCAGTGAGATGGCACCTCTCAGGATCAGATCCCTTGTGGTTCTGAAACCAGCTCCTGTCAGGAAGGGCATGCCAGCAGGCAAGATGGCTCCTGTGGACGGCATCCTATGCATAGGCACAGGCTGATTCATAATCTTTTACATGCATGATGGAAATGTGGACGTGCGCGTGCGCGCATATTCATGCGCATGCGCGCACATCTGTTGCTTGCATTGGAACACAGCGGGCTATTTAAACTGAGCCTGTGCTATGCTTCAGTGCAGTCTTGTCTACAGCATTTTCCGTGCATACCTGCACCCTGTTACTGACACTCCTTGTCTTAAATACTCCTAAACTCCACTTGCACTGACCCCGGCCTGCCTCTGACCTTGCTTCTGCCTTCTCCCCATCCTCAGATCTGTTATTAACTCGGCCTGCATACTGCCTACACACCTGATCCGTATGACTCTGTCCCCATCGCTGCTGAACTGCCAGCTGTGAGCCTCTGCCTATATTCCTCTGGCGCTTGCACACCACCTGTCTTCTGTCACCAGTGGCAGCCTGCTCCTGCTCACTCGCATCCATCCATCACTCCTGCTCCGCTGTGGTCTAGTGACGATTGCCCCCTGCTTGATCCAGAGAGTCCCTCCAGCCCTGCTGCTAGCAAAACCAACAGGCAGTCTTGCCACTCCTGTGCCTCCTGTCTGTTCTACCAGAGGTGGAAGGGAGGCTTTCCTCATCGGGATAGGCTCTTCTACCAGGAACATGAGAGCTCCAAGCAAAGTCCACTTCTGGCACTGCTGAGATACTAAAGAGCAGAAGTTCAGTCCATGGGCAGCCTGGGGGCAGCAGCCCCTCTGGCTCTGGAACCCTCCTGGGAAGAAGTAACCCTGCTCTCCAGGGCTTCAGGCTATTTATCTCCATTCCAGCCCCCTACTGGACACTCCTCACCAGGGATTGGCTGGAACCCGATAATTATTTAGGGTGGTTGTGCCTCATCATTGGTGTCAGTGGGAGGAATAGTGCTCCATCATTGGTGTCAGTGAGAGGAATAGTGCCCCATCATTGGTGTCAGTGGGAGGAATAGAGCCCCATTATTGGTGTCAGTGAGAGGAATAGTGCCTCATTGTTGGTGTCAGTGGGAGGAATAGTGGCTCATTGTTGGTGTCAGTGGGAGAAATAGTGCCCCATCAGTGGTGTCAGTGGGAGGAATAGTGCCCCATCAGTGGTGTCAGTGGGAGGAATAGTGCCCCATCATTGGTGTCAGTGGGAGGAATAGTGCCCCATCATCGTATTGGGGGAGGAATAGTGCCCCACCATTGGTATCAATGAGAGGAATAGTGCCCCATCATTGGTGTCAGTGGAAGGAATAGTGCCCCATCATTGGTGTCAGTTGGAGGAATAGTGCCCCATCATTGGTGTCAGTGGGAGGAATAGTGCCCCATCATTGGTGTCAGTGGGAGGAATAGTGCCCCATCATTGGTGTCAGTTGAAGGAATAGTGCCCCATCATTGGTGTCAGTGGTAGGAATAGTGCACCATCATTGGTGTCAGTTGAAGGAATAGTGCCCCATCATTGGTGTCAGTGGGAGGAATAGTGCACCATCATTGGTGTCAGTGGGAGGAATAGTGCCCCATCATTGGTGTCAGTTGAAGGAATAGTGCCCCATCATTGGCGTCAGTGGTAGGAATAGTGCACCATCATTGGTGTCAGTGGTAGGAATAGTGCACCATCATTGGTGTCAGTTGAAGGAATAGTGCACCATCATTGGTGTCAGTTGAAGGAATAGTGCACCATCATTGGTGTCAGAGAGAGGAGTAGTGTCCCATTGTTGGTTTCAATGGCAGGAACTATGCCGCACTGTTGCTGGCATTGGGGTAATAATGCCCCAAGGGCCAGATAAGAGCAAGTAAAGGGCCGCAGTTTGGGGAGCACTGCTCTAGAAGCTTCTTTCCAAGGCAGGGGGAAGCAATCAAGCTCCCAGCCTGTGAGGCCCCTGGGCAGGCCAGAACGAACGATCACCACTCCTATGAGAAATGAAGAATGAAATGTGCCCGGCGTCCCACCATGGGAGGGTCCTTCACATACAAGCTGCAGCAACCAATCTGAGTGAAGAGGAAAGGCAGCTTGTTGAGTCATTAAGATCCAGTAATATGTACTTTGTGTTATCTCTGAGGAAGTGACACACGGCTCCTATTTTTATTCTTCATCTCGTGTCTCAGGGCTGCCCATAGTACTGGATGGCTTGATTCGGGTTCACAGGAACCTGTGCACGTCCAAGGCTGCATGACCTGGTTTTATGCATACAGGAGCGTAAACCAATGTACATGTACTTGCCATTACTATGGCTGTACTTGTTGTGCTGGCAACCATACTATGGTAAGGTATTAGCTTATTGCAGTCCCTGTGCAGCCGAGTTCAGACTGGGAGAGGGTGAAACATCACAAGAAGCCACTAAGTTGTTCTGATGTAAAAGAAGCAGCTTTGCATAGTAACTATAAGGTGTGCGCAGCCTATTCCTTTAGGGTGTGCACCCCAAAGCTCAAACACATATGTGTGCGTGCATGTGTATATATACTGACGGTGCCATTCGGGCAGCGGACGGTGTCAGTAGAGCAGTGGACGGTGTCAGTAGAGCAGTGGACGGTGTCAGTAGAGCAGAGGACGGTGTCAGTAGAGCAGTGGACGGTGTCAGTAGGGCAGTGGACGGTGTCAGAAGGGCAGTGGACGGTGTCAGTAGAGCAGTGGACGGTGTCAGTAGAGCAGTGGACGGTGTCAGTAGAGCAGTGGAAGGTGTCAGTAGGGCAGTGGACGGTGTCAGAAGAGTAGTGGACGGTGTCAGTAGGGCAGTGGACAGTGTCAGTAGGGCAGTGGACGGTGTCAGTAGAGCAGTGGACGGTGTCAGTAGAGCAGTGGACGGTGTCAGTAGGGCAGTGGACGGTGTCAGTAGGGCAGTGGATGGTGTCAGTAGAGCAGTGGACGGTGTCAGTAGGGCAGTGGACGGTGTCAGTAGAGCAGTGGACGGTGTCAGTAGAGCAGTGGACGGTGTCAGTAGAGCAGTGGAAGGTGTCAGTAGGGCAGTGGACGGTGTCAGAAGAGTAGTGGACGGTG
Organism: Lithobates septentrionalis; assembly: GCA_037952835.1. Taxonomy (NCBI): domain Eukaryota; kingdom Metazoa; phylum Chordata; class Amphibia; order Anura; family Ranidae; genus Lithobates; species Lithobates septentrionalis. The sequence continues at coordinate 61,193 of JBBDGP010005194.1, read as the reverse complement.
TCAGTAGGGCAGTGGACAGTGTCAGTAGGGCAGTGGACGGTGTCAGTAGGGCAGTGGACGGTGTCAGTAGGGCAGTGGACGGTGTCAGTAGGGCAGTGGACGGTGTCAGTAGGGCAGTGGACGGTGTCAGTAGGGCAGTGGACGGTGTCAGTAGGGCAGTGGACGGTGTCAGTAGAGCAGTGGACGGTGTCAGTAGGGCAGTGGACGGTGTCAGTAGTGCAGTGAATGGTGTCAGTAGGGCAGAGGACGGTGTCAGTAGAGCAGTGGACAGTGTCAGTAGGGCAGTGGACGGTGTCAGTAGAGCAGTGGAAGGTGTCAGTAGGGCAGTGGACGGTGTCAGTAGAGCAGTGGAAGGTGTCAGTAGAGCAGTGGAAGGTGTCAGTAGGGCATTGGACGGTGTCAGAAGAGAAATGGACGGTGTCAGTAGGGCATTGGACGGTGTCAGAAGAGAAATGGACGGTGTCAGTAGGGCAGTGGATGGTGTCAGTAGAGCAGTGGACGGTGTCAGTAGGGCAGTGGACGGTGTCATTAGGGCAGTGGACGGTGTCAGTAGAGCAGTGGAAGGTGTCAGTAGGGCATTGGACGGTGTCAGAAGAGAAATGGACGGTGTCAGTAGGGCAGAGGACGGTGTCAGTAGGGCAGTGGAAGGTGTCAGTAGAGCAGTGGACGGTGTCAGTAGGGCAGTGGATGGTGTCAGTAGAGCAGTGGACGGTGTCAGTAGAGCAGAGGACGGTGTCAGTAGAGCAGAGGACGGTGTCAGTAGAGCAGTGGATGGTGTCAGTAGAGCAGTGGACAGTGTCAGTAGGGCATTGGACGGTGTCAGTAGAGCAGAGGATGGTGCCAGTAGAGCAGTGGACGGTGTCAATAGAGCAGAGGATGGTGTCAGTAGAGCAGTGGATGGTGTCAATAGAGCAGTGGATGGTGTCAGTAGAGCAGTGGACAGTTTCAGTAGGGCAGTGGACGGTGTCAGTAGGGCATTGGACGGTGTCAGAAGAGAAGTGGACGGTGTCAGTAGAGCAGTGGACGGTGTCAGTAGAGCAGTGGACGGTGTCAGTAGAGCAGTGGAAGGTGTCAGTAGAGCAGTGGACGGTGTCAGTAGAGCAGTGGATGGTGTCAGTAGAGCAGTGGATGGTGTCAGTAGAGCAGTGGACGGTGTCAGTAGAGCAGAGGATGGTGTCAGTAGAGCAGTGGATGGTGTCAATAGAGCAGTGGATGGTGTCAGTAGAGCAGTGGATGGTGTCAGTAGAGCAGTGGATGGTGTCAATAGAGCAGTGGATGGTGTCAGTAGAGCAGTGGATGGTGTCAGTAGAGCAGTGGACAGTCTCAGTAGGGCAGTGGACGGTGTCAGTAGGGCATTGGACGGTGTCAGAAGAGAAGTGGACGGTGTCAGTAGAGCAGTAGACGGTGTCAGTAGGGCAGTGGATGGTGTCAATAGAGCAGTGGATGGTGTCAGTAGAGCAGTGGACGGTCTCAGTAGGGCAGTGGACGGTGTCAGTAGGGCATTGGACGGTGTCAGAAGAGAAGTGGACGGTGTCAGTAGAGCAGTGGACGGTGTCAGAAGAGCAGTGGAAGGTGTCAGTAGAGCAGAGGACAGTGTCAGTAGAGCAGTGGACGGTGTCAGTAGAGCAGTGGAAGGTGTCAGTAGAGCAGAGGACAGTGTCAGTAGAGCAGTGGACGGTGTCAGTAGAGCAGTGGATGGTCTCAGTAGGGCAGTGGACGGTGTCAGTAGAGCAGTGGATGGTGTCAGTAGAGCAGTGGACGGTGTCAGTAGAGCAGAGGATGGTGTCAGTAGAGCAGTGGATGGTGTCAATAGAGCAGTGGATGGTGTCAGTAGAGCAGTGGATGGTGTCAGTAGAGCAGTGGATGGTGTCAATAGAGCAGTGGATGGTGTCAGTAGAGCAGTGGATGGTGTCAATAGAGCAGTGGACGGTGTCAGTAGGGCAGTGCATGGTGTCAGTAGAGCAGTGGACGGTGTCAGTAGAGCAGTGGATGGTGTCAGTAGAGCAGTGGACAGTCTCAGTAGGGCAGTGGACGGTGTCAGTAGGGCATTGGACGGTGTCAGAAGAGAAGTGGACGGTGTCAGTAGAGCAGTAGACGGTGTCAGTAGGGCAGTGGATGGTGTCAGTAGAGCAGTGGAAGGTGTCAGTAGAGCAGAGGACAGTGTCAGTAGAGCAGTGGACAGTGTCAGTAGGGCAGTGGACAGTCTCAGTAGGGCAGTGGACGGTGTCAGTAGAGCAGTGGACGGTGTCAGTAGAGCAGTGGACGGTGTCAGTAAAGCAGTGGACGGTGTCAGTAGGGCATTGGACGGTGTCAGAAGAGAAATGGACGGTGTCAGTAGGGCAGTGGATGGTGTCAGTAGGGCATTGGACGGTGTCAGAAGAGAAGTGGACGGTGTCAGTAGGGCAGAGGACGGTGTCAGTAGGGCAGTGGAAGGTGTCAGTAGAGCAGTGGACGGTGTCAGTAGAGCAGAGGACGGTGTCAGTAGGGCAGTGGACGGTGTCAGTAGGGCAGTGGACGGTGTCAGTAGGGCAGTGGACGGGGTCAGTAGAGCAGTGGGCGGTGTCAGTAGAGCAGTGGACGGTGTCAGTAGAGCAGTGGACGGTGTCAGTAGAGCAGTGGACGGTGTCAGTAGAGCAGTGGACGGTGTCAGTAGGGCAGTGGACGGTGTCAGTAGGGCAGTGGACGGTGTCAGTAGGGCAGTGGACGGTGTCAGTAGAGCAGTGGAAGGTGTCAGTAGGGCATTGGACGGTGTCAGAAGAGAAGTGGACGGTGTCAGTAGGGCAGAGGACGGTGTCAGTAGGGCAGTGGAAGGTGTCAGTAGAGCAGTGGACGGTGTCAGTAGAGCAGAGGACGGTGTCAGTAGGGCAGTGGATGGTGTCAGTAGAGCAGTGGACGGTGTCAGTAGAGCAGAGGATGGTGTCAGTAGAGCAGAGGACGGTGTCAGAAGAGCAGTGGAAGGTGTCAGTAGAGCAGTGGATGGTGTCAGTAGAGCAGTGGACAGTGTCAGTAGGGCAGTGGACAGTCTCAGTAGGGCAGTGGACGGTGTCAGTAGAGCAGTGGATGGTGTCAGTAGAGCAGTGGACGGTGTCAGTAGGGCAGAGGACAGTGTCAGTAGGGCAGAGGACGGTGTCAGTAGAGTAGTGGACGGTGTCAGTAGAGCAGTGGACGGTGTCAGTAGAGCAGTGGACGGTGTCAGTAGAGCAGTGGATGGTGTCAGTAGGGCAGTGGACGGTGTCAGTAGAGCAGTGGACGATGTCAGTAGAGCAGTGGACGGTGTCAGTAGGGCAGAGGACAGTGTCAGTAGGGCAGAGGACGGTGTCAGTAGAGTAGTGGAAGGTGTCAGTAGAGCAGAGGACAGTGTCAGTAGAGCAGTGGAAGGTGTCAGTAGAGCAGAGGACAGTGTCAGTAGAGCAGTGGACGGTGTCAGTAGAGCAGTGGACGGTCTCAGTAGGGCAGTGGACGGTGTCAGTAGAGCAGTGGATGGTGTCAGTAGAGCAGTGGACGGTGTCAGTAGAGCAGAGGATGGTGTCAGTAGAGCAGTGGATGGTGTCAATAGAGCAGTGGATGGTGTCAGTAGAGCAGTGGATGGTGTCAGTAGAGCAGTGGATGGTGTCAATAGAGCAGTGGATGGTGTCAGTAGAGCAGTGGATGGTGTCAGTAGAGCAGTGGATGGTGTCAGTAGAGCAGTGGACAGTCTCAGTAGGGCAGTGGACGGTGTCAGTAGGGCATTGGACGGTGTCAGAAGAGAAGTGGACGGTGTCAGTAGAGCAGTAGACGGTGTCAGTAGGGCAGTGGATGGTGTCAGTAGAGCAGTGGAAGGTGTCAGTAGAGCAGAGGACGGTGTCAGTAGAGCAGTGGACAGTGTCAGTAGGGCAGTGGACAGTCTCAGTAGGGCAGTGGACAGTCTCAGTAGGGCAGTGGACGGTGTCAGTAGGGCAGTGGACGGGGTCAGTAGAGCAGTGGGCGGTGTCAGTAGAGCAGTGGACGGTGTCAGTAGAGCAGTGGACGGTGTCAGTAGAGCAGTGGACGGTGTCAGTAGGGCAGTGGACGGTGTCAGTAGGGCAGTGGACTGTGTCAGTAGAGCAGTGGAAGGTGTCAGTAGGGCATTGGACGGTGTCAGAAGAGAAATGGACGGTGTCAGTAGGGCAGTGGATGGTGTCAGTAGGGCATTGGACGGTGTCAGAAGAGAAGTGGACGGTGTCAGTAGGGCAGAGGACGGTGTCAGTAGAGCAGAGGACGGTGTCAGTAGGGCAGTGGATGGTGTCAGTAGAGCAGTGGATGGTGTCAGTAGAGCAGTGGATGGTGTCAGTAGGACAGTGGATGGTGTCAGTAGAGCAGTGGATGGTGTCAGTAGAGCAGTGGATGGTGTCAGTAGGACAGTGGATGGTGTCAGTAGAGCAGTGGACGGTGTCAGTAGAGCAGAGGACGGTGTCAGTAGGGCAGTGGATGGTGTCAGTAGAGCAGTGGATGGTGTCAGTAGAGCAGTGGATGGTGTCAGTAGGACAGTGGACGGTGTCAGTAGAGCAGAGGACGGTGTCAGAAGAGCAGTGGAAGGTGTCAGTAGAGCAGTGGATGGTGTCAGTAGAGCAGTGGATGGTGTCAGTAGAGCAGTGGACAGTGTCAGTAGGGCAGTGGACAGTCTCAGTAGGGCAGTGGACGGTGTCAGTAGAGCAGTGGATGGTGTCAGTAGAGCAGTGGACGGTGTCAGTAGGGCAGAGGACAGTGTCAGTAGGGCAGAGGACGGTGTCAGTAGAGCAGTGGACGGTGTCAGTAGGGCAGAGGACGGTGTCAGTAGAGCAGTGGACGGTGTCAGTAGGGCATTGGACGGTGTCAGAAGAGAAGTGGACGGTGTCAGTAGAGCAGTAGACGGTGTCAGTAGGGCAGTGGATGGTGTCAGTAGAGCAGTGGAAGGTGTCAGTAGAGCAGAGGACGGTGTCAGTAGAGCAGTGGACAGTGTCAGTAGGGCAGTGGACAGTCTCAGTAGGGCAGTGGACAGTCTCAGTAGGGCAGTGGACGGTGTCAGTAGGGCAGTGGACGGGGTCAGTAGAGCAGTGGGCGGTGTCAGTAGAGCAGTGGACGGTGTCAGTAGAGCAGTGGACGGTGTCAGTAGAGCAGTGGACGGTGTCAGTAGGGCAGTGGACGGTGTCAGTAGGGCAGTGGACGGTGTCAGTAGAGCAGTGGAAGGTGTCAGTAGGGCATTGGACGGTGTCAGAAGAGAAATGGACGGTGTCAGTAGGGCAGTGGATGGTGTCAGTAGGGCATTGGACGGTGTCAGAAGAGAAGTGGACGGTGTCAGTAGGGCAGAGGACGGTGTCAGTAGGGCAGTGGAAGGTGTCAGTAGAGCAGTGGACGGTGTCAGTAGAGCAGAGGACGGTGTCAGTAGGGCAGTGGATGGTGTCAGTAGAGCAGTGGATGGTGTCAGTAGAGCAGTGGATGGTGTCAGTAGGACAGTGGACGGTGTCAGTAGAGCAGAGGACGGTGTCAGAAGAGCAGTGGAAGGTGTCAGTAGAGCAGTGGATGGTGTCAGTAGAGCAGTGGATGGTGTCAGTAGAGCAGTGGACAGTGTCAGTAGGGCAGTGGACAGTCTCAGTAGGGCAGTGGACGGTGTCAGTAGAGCAGTGGATGGTGTCAGTAGAGCAGTGGACGGTGTCAGTAGGGCAGAGGACAGTGTCAGTAGGGCAGAGGACGGTGTCAGTAGAGCAGTGGACGGTGTCAGTAGGGCAGAGGACGGTGTCAGTAGAGCAGTGGACGGTGTCAGTAGAGCAGTGGACGGTGTCAGTAGAGCAGTGGATGGTGTCAGTAGAGCAGTGGACGGTGTCAGTAGAGCAGTGGACGATGTCAGTAGAGCAGTGGACGGTGTCAGTAGGGCAGAGGACAGTGTCAGTAGGGCAGAGGACGGTGTCAGTAGAGCAGTGGACGGTGTCAGTAGAGCAGTGGATGGTGTCAGTAGAGCAGTGGACGGTGTCAGTAGGGCAGTGGATGGTGTCAGTAGAGCAGTGGATGGTGTCAGTAGAGCAGTGAACGGTAATTTGTAGACGCTATAACTTTTACGCAAACCAATTGATATACACTTAGGCTCCATTCACACCAATGCGTTTTTTCATGTTTTTCGCAGAAACGCAGGACAATTTTTTAACATGGGTTCCTATGGAACACGTTCACATCAATGCATGTTTGTGCCTCTGTGTTTTTGGAAGTTTTTGAAAAAAGTCCAGGGACTTTTTTTCCCACAGCATGCAGCGTTTTGCATGTAATAAATTTCAATGGACCCGCATCCAAAACGCAAGTATTGTATTTTTACCTCAATTTGCGTTTTTTTCTTTTTTGCTGTTTATTCAACCGGTCGCCAAGGAGCTGGCTGGGAAGCCGGCCATCGCGTCCTTAACAACGCTGCGGACAGCTGAATGTAAGAAAGATTTGCCGACTAAAAAAAAAAAATTCACATAAAAAAAACTGTGTCGGGTCCCCCCCCAAAACCATACCAGGCCTATATCTGAGCATGCAGCCTGGCAGGCCAGGAAAGGGGGGGGGCGGCGAACGAGTGCCCCCTCCCCCCCCCCCCAACTGAACCATAACAGGCCACATGCCCTCAACATGGGGGGGTGGTCCCCATGTTGATGGGGATAAGTGCCTCTTCGACACAACCCTGGCCGGTGGTTGTGGGGGTCTGCGGGCAGGGGGCTTATCGGATTCTGGATACAAGAGGGTCTCCCAGATCCAGCTCCCCCCATGTGAATGAATATGGGGTACATCGTACTTCTACCCATTCACCCAAAAATAGTAGTGTAGTGTGACAAAAAACAGGAGACAGTTTTTAACAAGTCCTTTATTAAAAATGTCTTCTTTCTCTGGTCTTCTTCTTCCTGCGGTCGTCTTCTTCTTCCTCTGGTCTTCTTCTTCCTCCGGTCTTCTTCTTCCTTCGGTCGTCTTCTTCTTCCGGTCGTCTTCTTCCTCCGGTCATCTTCTTTCGCCGGTCTTCTTCTTTCTCTGGTCTTCTTCTTCCTCCGGTCTTCTTCTTTGTCTGGTCTTCTTTTTCTTACTACGGTCTTCTTCTTTCTCCGGTCTTCTTCTTCCTCCGGTCTTCTTCTTCTTCCGCCGGTCTTCCTCTTTCTCCAGTCTTCTTCTTTCTCTGGTCTTCTTCTTCCTCCGGTCTTCTTCTTCTTACTACGGTCTTCTTCGTTCTCCGGTCATCTACTTCCGCCGGTCTTCTTCTTCCTCCGGTCATCTTCTTCCTCCGGTCATCTTCCTTCTCCGGTCTTCTTCTTCCTCCGGTCTTCTTCTTCCTCCAGTCTTCTTCTTCTTCCGCCGGTCTTCCTCTTTCTCCAGTCTTCTTCTTTCTCTGGTCTTCTTCTTCCTCCGGTCTTCTTCTTCTTACTACGGTCTACTTCGTTCTCCGGTCGTCTACTTCCGACGGTCTTCTTCTTCCTCCGGTCTTCTTCTTCCTCCGGTCATCTTCTTCCTCCGATCTTCTTCTTTCCCCTGGTTTTCTTCTTCCTCCGGTCTTCTTCTTTCTCTGGTTTTCTTCTTCCTCCAGTCTTCTTCTTTCTCCGTTCTTCTTCTTCCTCTGGTCTTCTTCTTCCTCCAGGCTTCTTCTTCCTCCCTGGCGTTCAAATACCACCAAAAGAAAGCTCTATTTGTGGGAAATTTAATTTGGGTACAGCGTTGCATGACCGCGCACTTACCAGTTAAAGTAGCGCAGTGCTAAATAGCAAAAAAATGGCCAGGTCATGAAGGGGGTAAAATCTTCTGGAGCGGTTAAAGTAGAGCAAAGCGGAATAGCAGTTTTGTTATTGGAGACCTCAAGTAGTTTATGGCCGATGGAGAAGGAGCGTTTTAGTTTTGCCTTGGGTGCTAAAGGACCTTGTCTTTTGTAAATGGGCTTTTGCTTCCTTCCAAATGGCTTCTGTCTCCATACAAGTCAAGGGGAACGATCCAGAGGATTGAAGCTCAGAAGTCCCTGTGATGGAACTGATCTCACATAAAAGGCATGTGGAATTTGCCCTTCCTCTCTGTATTCCAGGAAGGATGGAATGTACAGCTCATTCACCAGGGAAATTCACCTTTATGAGCTTTGTACACCGGAGAGATCCTGTAAGATGAAACTTTGACCCGTCCGCACAGGACATTGTGTACTCGGCCCGTCACTGATAACATGAGAAGGCAACACAACACATAAAACACCATTCCGGATCATCTGGGTCACCGCAAAAGCCTGCCAACCATGAGTTTACTACCCATCACAGGGCCCCATAGTAAATGTTTATTGGGCAACCCCCGCCCCCCCGCAACATCCCTACTCTCTTTTATCCGGTCAGGTCAGAGCTGTAGATAGAAGTCCGGGAAGAGGGAAATCGCAGCACTGAATTCACTTTTAACATTTAGGCCCCATGCACACTGGGCGTTTTTTGACGTTTTTACAGCAGCTGTTTTTGGCTGTAGACGTTTTTTTCTACAGACATTAAACTCCCCATCATGTTATCCTATCTGTCCATGTTATCCTATCTGTCCATGTTATCCTATCTGTCCATGTTATCCTATCTGTCCATGTTATCCTATCTGTCCATGCACACACAGGCTGTTATCAGCAGTTTTGGGCAGTGGCGTTTTTGAGCAGTAAAAAAAAAAATCCCAAAACTAGTGGGTTCAGAGAGACGTTTTTCATCTGTAAAAACGCTCTAACGCTGATAAACGCTAAAAAAAAACGTCGCTCACCAGCATTTTTTAACATTTTTGATCCATTGAAAAAAAACAAAAAACTTTAAAACCCTAACGTAGAAAAACGCTAATAAACTTTGAAAAACTCACTGCAAAGCTACTGGCGGTTTTATAACGTCCAGTGTGCACGAGGCCTTAATATTCCAGAAAATCGCAACAATGACATCACAATATTTATCAGGGAGTATATACCTGCTATGATATATATGGCACAGAATCAGGGAGTATAAACCTCATATGATACATACGGTTCAGGATCGGAGAGTATCTACCTACTATGATATACACGGCTCAAGAAGTATATACCTCCTATGATATACACGGCTCAGGATCAGGGAGTATTTACCTCCAATGATATACACGGTTTCAGGATCAATAGTATATACCGCCCATGATAAACAGGGCTCAGGATCAGGGAGTATATACCTCCTATGATATATACGGCTCAGGATCGGGGAGTATATACCTCCTATGAAATACAGGGCTCAGGATCAGGGAGTATATACCTCCTATGATATACACGGCTCAGGATCGGGGAGTATATACCTCCTATGATATATACGACTCAGGATCAGGGAGTATATACCTCCTATGAAATACAGGGCTCAGGATCGGGGAGTATATACCTCCTATGATATACACGGCTCAGGATCGGGGAGTATATACCTCCTATGATATATACGACTCAGGATCAGGGAGTATATACCTCCTATGAAATACAGGGCTTAGGATCAGGGAGTATATACCTCCTATGATATACACGGCTCAGGATCGGGGAGTATATACCTCCTATGATATATACGACTCAGGATCAGGGAGTATATACCTCCTATGAAATACAGGGCTCAGGATCGGGGAGTAAATACCTCCTATGATATACAGGGCTCAGGATCGGGGAGTATATACCTCCTATGATATATACGGCTCAGGATCGGAGAGTATATACCTCCTATGATATACACGGCTCAGGATCAGGGAGTATATACCTCCTATGATATACACGGCTTAGAATCGGAGAGTATATACCTCCTATGATATACACGGCTCAGGATCGGAAAGTATATACCTCCAATGATATACACGGTTTCAGGATCAATAGTATATACCGCCCATGATAAACAGGGCTCAGGATCAGGGAGTATATACCTCCTATGATATATACGACTCATGATCGGGGAGTATATACCTCCTATGATATACACGGCTCAGGATCGGGGAGTATATACCTCCTATGATATATACGGCTCAGGATCGGGGAGTATATACCTCCTATGATATATACGGCTCAGGATCGGGGAGTATATACCTCCTATGATATATACGGCTCAGGATCGGAGAGTATATACCTCCTATGATATATACGGCTCAGGATCGGAGAGTATATACCTCCTATGATATATACGGCTCAGGATCGGAGAGTATATACCTCCTATGATATATACGGCTCAGGATCGGGGAGTATATACCTCCTATGATATATACGGCTCAGGATCGGCGAGTATATACCTCCTATGATATATACGGCTCAGGATCGGGGAGTATATACCTCCTATGATATACACGGCTCAGGATCAGGGAGTATATACCTCCTATGATATACACGGCTTAGAATCGGAGAGTATATACCTCCTATGATATATACGGCTCAGGATCGGAGAGTATATACCTCCTATGATATATACGGCTCAGGATCGGAGAGTATATACCTCCTATGATATACACGGCTCATGATCGGGGAGTATATACCTCCTATGATATACACGACTCAGGATCGGAGAGTATATACCTCCTATGATATATACGGCTCAGGATCGGGGAGTATATACCTCCTATAATATACACGACTCAGGATCGGGAGTATATACCTCCTATGATATACACAGGGTTCAGGTTGAGGCTCTGCGCTCACGCACAGACCGTCTGACAATTTCCAGTGAGGTCAGACATCGGCGGATTCCTGGAAAGGCTCGGCCGCCCGGAGGGACTTTGTCACCCAGACTTCCAGGAAATAAAAATAGAGAATCCAATCCTCCGGCAGCAAACAGAAGAGGGGGGGGGGGGGGGAGAAAAGGAGAGCAGTCACTATTATAGATACTTTGTAGCAGAGAGAAGAGAGAAGAGGTAATTTATTATAAAGTGCTCCTGCTGTGGGGTTTCCAGAGACTGCAATAGAAATAATAAAAGGAAGGATTGTGGATCATCAGAGATCATTTATTTCCACAATTAGCAGAGTACAGAACAGAAGGTTCCATTCCATCACAGCTCCAGGAAGCCTGAAACAGCTGATATGATCAGTGCAGGCATAGAATCCGTGACTTCTTAGGAATGGACCCAATCCGTATAACCGTATAAATAGACATGTGCACCGCCGAAAAAATTTGTTCTTTTTCGTTCATTCGTTTGTTTTTTTTCCGAAAATTCAAAAATAACCAACTATTAAACTATAGGTATTGGAATTTCCTTTCAAATTTGGCTGTTAGTGAACGAATTTACCCGAAGTTACGAATTATCCGGAATAACGAATGCCGCATCTAAACAAATGGAACGGAACAAATAATAAATAAATAATAATATTTTAAAAAAGTTTTTATTATTGTTAAATAATTATTATTAATGCATTATTTTTCATTCGTTTAGATGCAGGATTCGTTATTTCGGATAATTCGTAACTTCGAATAAATTTGTTTTCGTTACGTTCACTAACAGCCAAATTTGAAAAGGAAATTCAATACCTAATAATTTAATAGTTAATAATAGTTTAAATTATTATTAGTTATTATTTCAGATTTTCAAATTTTCGGATATTCGTTCTTTGAATTTTTCTTTCTTACTTTCGAATTTTACGAATATTCGGAAAAATTTGTTAAATGGGTTTTCGTTAATTCGGATAATTCCGAATTTGTCGAAATTCGTTTAAAAAAACGAATTCGGAACAAAACGAATTGCACATGTCTAATTGTAAGGACTAAAAAGAATAAAAAGCCTCCACTGAATCAGTGCGCAGCAAAGCATCATGGGGGTTACAGCAAGGAGAGTTGATCAGCGGAGCCCGATCTATAATCAATAGAATATCTACTACAGTGGGAAACAAACTTCACAGGCACCAGAAGAAAGCAATAGTATAATATTTCAGGTCCTTTCATACGGGGGGGGGGGGGGGGCTCTACTTCATTCAGCAGGGGATCGGTGAGCATCTCCCATTGTGAACCGGATATGAACGGGACAAACATCCGTACCCATTCAGTTTGTTAGGAGAAAAGAAATTTCCGATCGCCGCACTCTGGAGAAACCCGTTGGTCGTGCAAGTAAAATCAGCTTCCGCCTAGCTCTGTCCAGGCCACGCCTACTGACGCATTTCACCCCAATGGACAAAATGCGTCGGAGAGGCATGGCCTGGAGGGAGCTAAGCTGAGGCTGCTTTTACTTGCATGACCAACAGGTTTCTCCGGAGTGCGGCGATCAGAACTTTTTCTCTTAGTATATGCAGAGCTGGGACGAACTTTTACCGCGAGCCACTGGACTTGGATACAGGGACCCGAGCAGCAATCCAAAACTCTTCATACCCGTTCAGTTTGTTAGGAGAAGAGAAAGTTAAAATCAGAAAATTACTTAGAACCCTTAAACATTATACAGTATCTCACAAAAGTGAGTACACCCCTCACACATGTTTGTAAATACTCACTCACATACTTGTACTCACTTTTCAAAACAAGAAGTTGGGGAAGGTGGGACTTTACATGAAGCACTTGGTAGCACATAGATGATAAAGTTGAACAAAGAATTTTATTTGATATGCATTGTTGACAGTCATGGGTATCAATGGTAATATCAGGTAATAGATAGGTACTAAGGCAAGGATAAATGACAGTAAACTAACGGCACATATATCACAACTGCGATCATTGGTACAAAATTGGACAATATAATATAATATAATAGTAAAATAGGCTAGATGGTACATGTAATGATATACAACCATAAGTAGATCCATAATAAACTCCACAGTTCAACCAAGTTTGGGTTAAATGCATTCGTAGTTACGGGATAATGCCTGCAGGACCTGAGGCCTCACTTGGACCTGTAGAGGTACAAATTTCATGAAACTTGATGATCAAGGTATAAATCAATAAGGAACACGGCATCAAATAGCTCTACGCGTTTCGTGGCTTACTCGCCACTCATCAGGAGCATGCGTGTAATAATCTATAATGAAATTGATAAGGAGGTTAATCCGTCAGTAGTGATGGGGTAGGATGAGACCCCAATCAACAATAAGGTGCATACCTACCAATTGAGGCACAACGGTTACCAGTGTAGTGGCAGGGCACCAAGGATATCAGGCGGCGCTCCCAACCGGGGGCCGTGGTGGACAGCCCAGTGGGTACTCACTTTTGTTGCCAGTGGTTTAGACATTAATGGCTGTGTGTTGAGTTATTTTGAGGGGACAGCAATTTACACTGTTATACAAGCTGTACACTCACTACTTTACATTGTAGCAAAGTGTCATTTCTTCAGTGTTGTCACATGAAAAGATGAAGAAAAGATTTACAAAAATCTGAGGGTGTACTGACTTTTTGTGTGATACTGTATATGGATATGGCAACGTATGTTTATCCCCAAGATATGGACACTTGTGCCGTATTGGATTTGTAGTCATTCATAGAATACAAAGCTTCTATGAATGGCGGAGCAGCACTCACCCGGCTTTATTTCATACAGAGATACAAAGTCACATCTGTTACTTTCTAGTATTATATGGAATGGAAAACAGGAGTGTTCTGCAATGGCTTGGCATTAGATTCTTGGAAAAAAGGAGGTGGAGGATGGGTTATCCAAACTACGACTTGTAATGTCTGTGATGTAAAGGAAAAGTCTTTTATTTAAATTCTGAATGTTCTTGGGGGGGGGGGGGGGGGGGGGGGGGGGTCAGGACACCCAGAACAGCTTCCACCCTGTACTGCTGAATGCAGAAATCTGACATTGTGATTCTCATCCCGCTGAGCTCCTCCTCTTCTTCCTCCTCCTCTTCCCAGTACGATCTGCAATGGACAAGCAGATCCAGGTGGGTATCTGAGTATCTTCAGGAAGACGAGGTCCCATCTCTCCTCCGCAGGTGAATAAATCTCGGCCTGTGAAGAGCAGACACACAGGATTCAGCTGTGTCACAACTTAGTAATGGAAAGCAAAAATAAAATCAGTACAGCGCTACGTTTAGAAAGAAAGTGAAAAGCAGCCAACACACCTATAGACTCAAGGCAGAAAAAAAACAAAAGAAACAAAAGTGTGGCGCTATATATCACATCCACAGCCGTGTGTATTACAATAAAGACATATAAAAATAGTGAATACTACCAAAAAATGTATGATCATAAAATGAATAGTGTCAAATAATTAATCAGTGTTGATCACATATAAAGTAAATACACAATAATGCTTAATCATCAGATGTGCCAGTGATTAGTAGATACCCGTGCTGGTTCCATGAGCCAGACACCAAACATAAAAAACATAAAACTTTAAAAGTCCATAAAAAATGTGTAGAAAAATAGTGAAGAAAACATCAACAGAGTTCAAAGGGGGTGATGCATGGCCAGATGGTATTCACAGAATTTTAGTCGCACCAAAACTGGTGAGTGGGCAGAAGGGAGACCACAAGTGTGCATAGATTGTACATCAGTGCCAGGGCCAACACCAGGAGTAGAGGAGGCTTACCGGAGAAAATTGACCTGAAATGGCGTACGCCAGACAAGTCAAAAAAGCATAATAACCACTGGTTCTGGGAAATGCGTCTTCTCAGATGTCATCAACAGATGGTGGAAAGAAAAAGGGGGGGTCCGCACGGCTTCCTCTTCCATAGGTAATCCAGCATAAGCCAAACGTGTAGTTTTATATGGCATGCAAGGAGCAAACAAAACTCACATAGCGTAATAACGTTTTAAAACACTAGTTTATTAAAATAATAAACAAACTCAAATTTGGAAGAACGAAACAGAGCTCAAATAGCAAATAGCGGCGATCGTGAGGGGTCCACCCGACATGTTTCAGCTAAGGAGCCGCCATCTGGGGTCGACCCCAGATGCGACTTGGTGCGACTTCTGCCCACTCGCCAGATTTGGTGCGACTAAAATTCTGTGAATACCATCTGGCCATGCATCACCCCCTTTGAACTCTGTTGATGTTTTCTTCACTATTTTTCTACACATTTTTTATGGACTTTTAAAGTTTTATGTTTTTTATGTTTGGTGTCTGGCTCATGGAACCAGCACGGGTATCTACTAATCACTGGCACATCTGATGATTAAGCATTATTGTGTATTTACTTTATATGTGATCAACACTGATTAATTATTTGACACTATCCATTTTATGATCATACATTTTTTGGTAGTATTCACTATTTTAATATGTCTTTATTGTAATACACACGGCTGTGGATGTGATATATAGCGCCACACTTTTGTTTCTTTCACAACTTAGTAATACAGTCTGTCTGGTCACCAGCAAGTGCTAAAGATAGGGTTGCACCGATACGACTTTGTTAAGACCGCGTACAAGTACTAATGCTTTTTTTCAAGTACTCGCCAATACCAATACCAATTACCGACAATTTTTTAATGTCATGTGACAGTGGCACTAATATGCAGCACTGATGAGGCGTGGACTGTGGTAGTTTTTTTAATTTTTTTACATACATACATACATATATATATATTATAAAAAAATGTAAAAAGAAAAAAAATAGAGATTCCCCAGTCCCTTTCACTGCAGCCTCAGCACAGAGGGGAACCGGAGAAGCGGACGGAGGGGGGGGGGAGAAGGGAGAAGCGGACGGGGGGGGGGGGCACCAGAGGAGCAGACAGGGGGGGAGGGGGGGGTTTAAGGGCAGTCGGTTTTGTTGTTTTTTTAACTTATTTTTACAATTTTACTTTAAAAGTAATTTTTAGTACAAGGATTCCCTTTTTTTTTTATTTCAACCCTATTGGGGGGCTTTGGTGAACAGACCCCTGACATCTTTCCTTTGAGACAGAGAAAGGGACTGAGGATAGAGATTCCCCATTCCCTTTCACTGCAGCCTCAGCACAGAGGGGGACCGGAGAAGTGGACGAGGGGGGGGGAACACCAGAGGAGCGCCCGGGGGGGGAACACCAGAGGAGCGCACAGGGGGGGACACACCAGAGGAGCGCACGGGGGGGACACACCAGAGGAGCGCACGGGGGGGGAACACCAGAGGAGCGCACGGGGGGGGAACACCAGAGGAGCGCACGGGGGGGGGGGAACACCAGAGGAGCGCACGGGGGGGGGGGGGAACACCAGAGGAGCGCACGGGGGGGAACACCAGAGGAGCGCACGGGGGGGGGACACCAGAGGAGCGCACGGGGGGGGAACACCAGAGGAGCGTACGGGGGAGAGGGACCAGAGGAGCGTACGGGGGAGAGGGACCAGAGGAGCGTACGGGGGAGAGGGACCAGAGGAGCGTACGGGGGAGAGGGACCAGAGGAGCGCACGGGGGAGAGGGACCAGAGGAGCGCACGGGGGAGAGGGACCAGAGGAGCGCACGGGGGGGGGGGACCAGAGGAGCGCACGGGGGGGAGGGACCAGAGGAGCGCACGGGGGGGGGGGGACCAGAGGAGCGCACGGGGGGGGGACCAGAGGAGCGCACGGGGGGGGGAGGGACCAGAGGAGCGCACGGGGGGGGGGAGGGACCAGAGGAGCGCACGGGGGGGGGGGAGGGACCAGAGGAGCGCACGGGGGGGGAGGGACCAGAGGAGCGCACGGGGGGGGGACCAGAGGAGCGCACGGGGGGGGGGAGGGACCAGAGGAGCGCACGGGGAGAGGGACCAGAGGAGCGGACGGGGGAGAGGGACCATAGGAGCGGACGGGGGGAGGGACCGGAGGAGCGGACGGGGGGGAGGGACCGGAGGAGCGGACGGGGGGAGGGACCGGAGGAGCGGACAGGGGGAGGAGCAGACAGGGGGGAGGAGCAGACAGGGGGAGGACCAGAGGAGCAGGCGGGGGACCGGTTGAGGACCGGAGGAGGATAGAGGGTACACTCAGGAACGATCAGTGTGGCGGAAGTTAGAATCATGGTCTCCCTGTGTGGCTTTCAATAAAGCAGCTGACAGCCGCAGTGGGGGGAAGAGGTGGAGGAGCGGCTGTCGGCTGCTTTATTGAAAGTCACACAGGGAGACCGTGATTCTAACTTCCCCCACCGCCACACCGATCATCCCCGAGTGTTCAGGTATCAGGCTAAGCATCGGGAGCATTTCCAGGAGTACAAGTACTCCTGCATATAAAACAAAAAAGTCAGTGCTACTACCCATACATCACATAGAAAACAGAGCTACCGGGTGCTTGATCCACAGTCGCTGGCTGAGTGGAGAAATGAGAAGATGATCCGCACTCCGGTGGTTGCTCTTAAAATATATTGTATTTATTGTCAAGCCACAGTGACCAAACGCAAATGAGAACAGCTGATGCGTTTCAGCCTATAAGGCCTTAGTCATAACCTTAGTCATATGACTAAGGCCTTATAGGCTGAAACACGTCAGCTGTTCTCATTTGCATTTGGTCACTGTGGCTTGACAATAAATACAACATATTTTAAGAGCAACCACCGGAGTGCGGATCATCTTTTCCTCACAAGTACTCCTGCAAATGCTCGGTATCAGCACCGATACTAGTATTGGTATCAGTGCAAACCTAGTTAAAGAGGACCTTTCAGTAACAAGTCAACATCACTATATTCCTGAGGTGTCACAATATACAGCAACAGGATCATTCCTCAGAAATTCTCCATCTTTTATCAGTAAAAAGCCGTCCTTGAACTCCTGTCGGTGACTTTGGCCAGGCTGAAATTATGTCAGCAGTCTGCTGCAGGCAGGAAGAAGCATTTCCTCAGTCTCCCCCTTTACTCTCCCCCCCCCCCATCAGACTGTACATTGTAACTTTGTAGAAGGAGGAAGAAGCATTTCCTCAGTCTCCCCCTTTACTTCCCCCCCCCCCCCCCGATCAGACTGTACATTGTAACTTTGTAGAAGGAGGAGGACGCATTTCCTCAGTCTCCCCTCCCCCCAGTGATCAGACTGTACATGGGATTTACATGGTTGTGTCACCTTTGAACCAGCAAGGTAAAGAAGGGCGACACGGACACCATCAGTAGTTTACATGAAAGCAAATATCTGATGACACATTACAAGGAAACTGATCGTATTTTCCTCGTTGTCTTTTCTTTATAATTATATATGATTATTGCACACTTTGTGCTGTCTGATGGTTGTCACTTTTGGTTATTAAATAAAAAAAAAAAGGAGCAACATGGCAACCAAAGTACCTATCATCAGGCAATGGTAATACCCTCCTGGTTCCACGATAGGCCACTTCCCCTTGGCCACAAACCTATGGTGCCCCAACCCCCCCCCCCTCTGAAGTGTTCTTATCTCTGCACTGTACCCCCTAACCCCTCTTCCCCCCGCCCCCGCCCGCCATGTATTCTGTGTGTCCCGGACAGACATACTTGCTGCAGAAATCTTTCACCACATTGAGAAGTTGGAGCTGAAGCTCGGGATGGTTCTGCAGCCACTCCTCCACCATGTCCGGATGTCGGGGGTCTCCCTCTAGGAAGACGGATCTGGAAATGTAAAAGATTTGGGTCATATGCGGCCCCCGATTCGGAAATCGTTGGGCAGTATTGGGTGGGGCTCACCTACCCTCCCGGGTTCAGCAGGAGAGGGGCAAGACGTAGAATAGCCTTCATCACATCCATTCCATCAGGGCCCCCGTCTAATGCTGCCCGGTCCTCATACCTAGAAGAGTTAGAACCAGCATGGTGTTACCCAATCAGATGTCTGTGAAAGTTTTCAGCCAACCAGGTCACGGGGTATCCAGTGTAAGTAAAAAAAAATAAAACAAAATAAATAATAATATCTCTAAAACTTGTCAATTCTTCCTAACCACTTCAATACCGGGCACTTTCACCCCTTCCTGCCCAGACCAATTCTCAGTTTTCAGCGCTGTCATACTTTGAATGACAATTGCGCGGTCATGCTACCCTGTAACCATATGACATTTTTAATATTTTTTTGAGACTGACGGAGCTTTATTTTGCTGGTATTTGGTCACCACTGGGTTTTCTTTTTTTTTTGTGCTAAAGATCAACATTTTTGAAAAAAAAAAAAAGAAAAATTTTTCTTAGTTGGTTATAACATTTTGTAAAGAAGTATTTTTCCTCCTTCATTGATGTGAAGGCACTGATGAGGCTGCACTGATGAGGCTGAACTGATGAGCACTGATGAGGCTGAACTGATGGGCGCTAAGGTGGTTGCATTGATGAGGCTGCACTGATGGGAACTGATGAGGCTGCACTGATGGGAACTGATGAGGCTGCACTGATCTTTAGGACATGGATGATCAGTGCCCTGATTATCAGTGCAGATGTCCCCTGTGTGGATTGCAGCTTATGCACTGTCAGCGTGAGGAGAGGAATGCCGATAACCGGCAAATCCTGTTTACACTGTGATCAGCTGTGATTGGACACAGCTGGTCACATGGTAAAGAACTGCTGGTCCCAGAATTATGAAACCACGCTGTAGCAGTCATTGAAGAGGTCGGGAAGAGGTTAAAGTGGAACTAAACAAACCAATTTAACGGTTTTGAAAAACAGTTACATCACCAGCATGCCAGGAATGACAACTGTCATATTTGCTTGTGTCCTCAACCAAACTGGCAAACCATCCAATGGCTGGCGTCAAAACTGATCACATGTGCAGCACCATGGCAACTGCAGATCAAAGAGAGGCCAAGATGGTGGCTTCCTTGGCTGAAAAGGACAGGAGGGTTTAGCTCCGCCTTAAAAACATTTAATTCCTTAACCGCTTGACGTCCGTCTCACGCCGATATACGTCGGCAGAATGTGGCACTCCTGCGCAAACTGACGTACCTGTATGAGAATGTCCAATTCCCGCCGGCGGCCCGTGATCTCGGCGAGGAGAGGCAGAAACAAGGCATTTCCCTGTTCTGCCTAGCAACATGACAGATCTACTGCTCCTTGTCATCGGGAACAGTGATCTCTGTCATGTTAGTGGTAGCCCCTCCCCCCCACAGTTAAAACACGCTGAGGGAACACACTTAACTCCTTGATCGCCCCCTAGTGATTAACCCCTTCCCTGCCAATGTCATATACACAGTAATCAGTTGCTATTTTTAACTCTGATTGTTGTATAAATGTTAAGGGTCCCAAAATAGTGTCAAAAGTGTCCGATTTGTCCGCCGCAATGTCGCAGTCCAGATAAAAATCGCAGATCCCCGCCATTACTAATAAAAAAATAAATAATAAAAATGCCATAAATCTAACCCCATATTTTGTAGACCCTATAACTTTCGCGCAAACCAATCATCATACGCTTATTGCGATTTTTTTTAACAAAAATATGTTGTAGAATACGTATCGGCCTAAACTGAGGAAGAAATTCGTTTTTTTTATATATATATTTTTTGGGGATATTTATTATAGCAAAAAGTAAAAAAAATAATGCTTTTTTTCAAAATTGTCGCTCTTTTTTTGTTTGTAGCGCAAAAAATAAAAAACCGCAGAGGTGATCAAATACCACCAAAAGAAATCTCTATTTGTGGGGAAAAAGGGACATCAGTTTTGTTTGGGTACAGCGTCGCACGACCGCAAAATTGTCAGTTAAAGCGATGCAGTGCGATATCGCAAAAGGTGCTCTGGTCATTAAGGGGGTAAAATCTTCCGGGACTGAAGTGGTTAAAGTAGCATTTGCAGTCATCTGAACGAGAGAAATGCCTGGCATTTAAACAAATCCATGGCCCTCAGTGTCTCCTGTGAAAGCAGGAATTGAGGGGAGCGGTGCTGTAGTCGGGGGACATTGCTGGTGACATGGAGTCAGGTAAGTGTTTAGAGATGGGGAGGGTTTGGATGGGTAGTGGGGGGGTCTAAATCTCATCACCCTTTCCTGCAGTACTGGAGGATCCTAATACTGTTGCTGAAATTCTCATATTTTCGCTCATCTGGTGCTGTGTACAGATACAGAAAGCCACAGTGCCATCTATAGGTCAGAGAAAGGCACAGCGCCGACTGCTAAATTCAGTCTAAGCGTCCAGGCTTCAATGATCCCCCCTCAAGTCATGAACGGGTTTAATGGGGCCAAGCTCCCAAAATGGTAAAAAGTTCTCTAGAATAAATCAGACAGTCCAGCTGTGTTTGATTTACTAGCAGTAGATACAATCAGATGGATGTACAGAAAAAAGGGCCTCACCTTAAGATCTCCGGGTCCAAACTAGACAGGTCCTCTGTGAATATGTAGGGAGGGTTACTGACCAAAATGTCCACAGGGCCCAGGGCGAGGAGGTGCTCTGCAGGGTCTGTGTTAGAGAGGGGGGTGAGACTGAGGAAGGGCTGCTGGAGGCGAAACAAAGGCTGGCGGATGCAAAGGAAGAGTTGTTGGAGGCAGAGGAAGGGTTACTGGAAGTGAAGGAAGGGTTACTGGAAGCGGAGAAAGGGTTGTCAGTGGTTGAGAAAGGGTTGCTTGAGGCACAGGAGGGGTTACTGGAGGCTGAGGAGGGGTTACTGAAAGCGGAAGAAGGGTCGCTGGAGGCGGAAGGAGGAGGAAGAAGGTTTGCTGGAGGTGGAAAAATGGTTGATGGAAGTGAAGGAAGGAAGGAAGGAAGGAGAAAAGGGGTTGCTCGAGGTGGAAGAAGGAGGAAGTAGGGTTGCTGCAGGCGGAAGGAGGAGGTGGAAGACAGGTTGCTGGAGGCGGAAGAAGGGTTGCTTGAGGCAGAGGAAGGTTTGCTAGAGGTGTAAGGAGGAGGAGGCAAAAGGCTTGCTGCAGGCAGAAGGAGGAGGAGGCAAAAGGCTTGCTGCAGGCAGAAGGAGGAGGAGGAGGAAGAAGAAGGGTTCCTGAAGGCGCAAGAAGGATTGCTGGAGGTGGAAGAAGGGTTGCTGGAGGCAGAAGGAGGAGGAAGGTTTGCTGGAGGTGGAAAAATGGTTGATGGAAGTGGAGGAAGGAAGGAAGGGGAAAAAGGGTTGCTCGAGGTGGAAGAAGGAGGAAGGTTTGCTGGAGGTGGAAAAATGGTTGATGGAAGTGGAGGAAGGAAGGAAGGAAGGAAGGGGAAAAAGGGTTGCTCGAGGTGGAAGAAGGAGGAAGAAGGGTTGCTGCAGGCGGAAGGAGGAGGTGGAAGACAGGTTGCTGGAGGCGGAAGAAGGGTTGCTTGAGGCAGAGGAAGGTTTGCTAGAGGTGTAAGGAGGAGGAGGCAAAAGGCTCGCTGCAGGCAGAAGGAGGAGGAGGAGGAAGAAGAAGGGTTGCTGAAGGCGCAAGAAGGATTGCTGGACGTGGAAGAAGGGTTGCTGGAGGCAGAAGGAGGAGGAAGTAGGTTTGCTGGAGGCAGAAAAATGGTTGCTGGAAGCGGAGGAAGAAAAGGAAGAAGGGTTGCTGGAGGCAGGAAAATGGTTGCTGGAAGCAGAGGAAGGAAAGAAAGAAGGGTTGCTGGAGGCAGGAGGCAGGAAAATGGTTGCTGGAAGCGGAAGGGTTGCTGGAGGTGGAAGGAGGAGGAGGAGGAAGAAGGATTGCTGCAGGCGAAAGAAGGTGGTGGAAGACAGGTTGCTCTAGGCGGAAGAAGAGTTGCTTGAGGCAGAGGAAGGTTTGCTAGAATTGGAAGGAGGAGGAAAAAAGGTTGCTGCAAGCAGAAGGAGGAGGAAGAAGAAGAAGGGTCGCTGAAGGCGTAAGAAGGATTGCTGGAGGCGAAATGAGGAGACGGAAAAAGGATTGCTGGAGGCAGAAGAGGGGGTTACTGGAGGAGGGGGACGGGTTGCCGGAGGTGGAAGTAGGGTTGCTGGAGGTGGATGTAGGGGGCAGAGGAAGGATTGTTGGAGACATGGGAAAGGTTGCTGCAGGTGGAGGATGGGTTGCTAGGGATGGAGGATGGGTTGCTGGAGATGGAGGAAGGGTTGCTGGAGATGGAGGAAGGGTTGCTGGAGATGGAGGAAGGGTTGCTGGAGATGGAGGAAGGGTTGCTGGAGATGGAGAAAGGGTTGCTGGAGATGGAGAAAGGGTTGCTGGAGATGGAGAAAGGGTTGCTGGAGATGGAGAAAGGGTTGCTGGAGATGGAGAAAGGGTTGCTGGAGATGGAGAAAGGGTTGCTGGAGATGGAGAAAGGGTTGCTGGAGATGGAGAAAGGGTTGTTAGAGGCAGAGGAAGGGTTGCTGGAGGCAGAGGAAGGGTTGCTGGAGGCAGAGGAAGGGTTGCTGGAGGCAGAAGGGTTGCTGGAGGCAGAAGGGTTGCTGGAGGCAGAAGGGTTGCTGGAGGCAGAAGGAAGGGTTGCTGGAGGTGGAGGAAGGCAGAGGAAGGGTTGCTAGAGGCAGAGGAAGGGTTGCTGGAGGCAGAAGGGTTTCTGGAGGCGGGGGGAGGGTTGCTGGAGGCAGAAAGTCTAACCTGACAATATGTCATGCTGAAGAATCTGGATTCGGTGTTGCAGATTGAGTCTGCAGAACATAAACAGAGAGAGGTCATTGGACAATAACACGAATCCCCAATCATTCCATTTATGTATCCATTGTCATCAATGTTTCAGATTTTTTCTCTACAGCTCTCCGCTATCCAAAAATAAATGTAAATTATCTCCTCAAGGGGAACGGCACCGGGAACATTAAAAGAGGAATTACACAGCTAAGGAGGCGGGTGGGGAGGAGAAAGGTTGAGCTCTTTTCTGCAAAGAAAACTTGGTAAGCACACTTGGACGGAGGTAAGCCACACCTCCTGACCTTTGACGGCATGCCTCCTGACCTTTGGGGGAGGTCCCTACCCCTATCCCCAAGTCCTGACCTTGATCTTCAAGAGAAAACTCTAACCCACAGTGCCTGGAGAATCCTTGCCCACATATTAAATGGTTATTTTTATATAATAAAAAGTATGTGTTTGATCCATTTACATGGGGATCCATAAGAAAAAATATATATTAGGTGGAGTTCTACTTTAATTTGGGTAAGGAGGAGGCTGAACCTGATTTGTAGAGGAATCTAAGGTGTCGGCAATCAAAGGGATAAACCCAACAAAATCGAAATCCTTATCTGAAATCTCAGCTCATTTGTCGCTATCCTCGGTCACTTACCTCTCGGCGTTATCTCGGGTGAGATTCACAGCCGCCTCGGTTTTATCTATGGCCAGGACACGAGCCTGAGACAAAACACAAGACAAGCAACACATTTATAAGAAGGAAAATATCATATCACATCCAGGTCCCCCCTTCCTATCCCTCACATACACACATACTACTACTGCTACTATTATACTTTACTGGATGTACTTCTTTTGGACTGGTGGCAGTGGGAGGAATAGTGCCCCATCATTGGTGTCAGTGGGAGGAATAGTGCCCCATCATTGGTATCAGTGGGGGGAATAGTGCCCCATCATTGGTATCAGTGGGGGGAATAGTGCCCCATCATTGGTATCAGTGGGGGGAATAGTGCCCCATCATTGGTGTCAGTGGGAGGAATAGTGCCCCATCATTGGTATCAGTGGGGGGAATAGTGCCCCATCATTGGTATCAGTGGGGGGAATAGTGCCCCATCATTGGTATCAGTGGGGGGAATAGTGCCCCATCATTGGTATCAGTGGGGGGAATAGTGCCCCATCATTGGTGTCAGTGGGAGGAATAGTGCCCCATCATTTGTGTCAGTGGGAGGAATAGTGCCCCATCATTGGTGTCAGTGGGAGGAATAGTGCCCCATCATTGGTGTCACTGATAGGAATAGTGCCCCATCATTGGTGTCAGTGGGAGGAATAGTGCCCCATCATTGGTGTCAGTGGGAGGAATAGTGCCCCATCATTGGTGTCAGTGGGAGGAATAGTGCCCCATCGTTGGTGTCAGTGGGAGGAATAGTGTTCCAAGGGCCAGATAAAGGCAAACAAGGGGCCATGTCCAGCCCCCGGGCCACAGTTTAGAGACCTTTGTTATAGTGGGAAGAGGTGAGAGTGTTCTTTAGTCCTCTCCTAGGGTGACAACATTGCTCCATAGATAGAGTAGGATAAGGAAGTGTTGTCACTATAGAACAGGAAGTGTGTTATCAGCAGGATCACTGGAGGGGGGGGGGGGAGCCTAAAAAAGAAAACAAATGCAGCCCATCTCAGGACTGGTCATCTATAATATATGACATTTTTCCTCTTTGGTTTACAAACACAAGTACACAATTCTGTACATTACCTGAGGAACGTTCCGCAGCAAAGCCAAGGACACGGCGCCAGAACCGCAGCCCACCTCAAGGATTCTGGGCTCAGGCGACTGCCTCAAACCCGGACAATCCGCCAGAACCAGACCGACCAGTTCCTGGGAATTCCAACAAATGGAGGAAAACAAATTAGCTAAAACCTTTCAGTGCCGGCCTTAAAGTTGACGTTTAACCTGCTTATATCTGGCCATTCAAGCGGGGCTTTAATCTGACTTGCTGCAGCTTCTAATGCACATGGTGAGAAGCTCACAGTGTGCAGTGAAATCAGAGGAAGCCGTTTCAGTCCAGAAGAGGAGCCGCTACAACTGTGAAAGACTGAAGGGAAGGCCGGAGATAGGATATAAGGACTAACTGAACCCTTGTGGACAACCCCTGCAGTGGGCCGTGCCGGGACAAGGGGTAGGCAGAAGGGACGGTTGCCCTGGGCGCACCATATATTGTAGGGATGGTGGGGCGCTGCAAGTTCCTTCTACTATAAGGATGACAGGAGTAGTGACAGCGGCATCACTACATCTGCCAGCAGCGAGGAGGGGAGGGGCAGGAGGAGGTGCGGGCTGTGCTCTCTCTCCTCTTACTCCTCATAGGTTCGCACATAATGAAGAAGGGGGGGGGGGGCATTTTGCCATCTTTGCCCTGGGCACTGGATGATCCTGTCACCAAAGCCAAATCGCACCCTTCACAAGGTGTCATCGATATCCTGATGCACGGAAGTAAAACAGGAGTGCCTCTTTATCTATATCCCCAAAAATTAAACAAAAGAAAAAAAATGCACCAGAATGGGACTTTTGAGGCACAACACTATATTGTCAAAAGTATTGTGACGCCTGCCTTTACACGCACATCAACTTCAATGGCGTCTTAGTCCGTAGGGTTCAGTATTGAGTTGGCTCCGCCCTTTGCAGTTATAACAGCTTCAACTCTTCTGGGAAGGCCGTCCACAAGGTTTAGGAGGGTGTCTATGGGAATGTTTGACCATTCTTCCAAGTGCATTTGTGAGGTCAGGCACTGATGTTGGATGAGAAGGTCTGGCTCGCAGTCTCTTCTCTAATTCATCCCAAACATGTTCTATCGGGTTGAGGTCAGGACTCTGTGCAGGCCAGTCAAGTTCCTCCACCCCAAACTCGCTCATCCATGTCTTTATGGACCTTGCTTTGTGCACTGGTGTGCAGTCATGTTGGAACAGGAAGGGGCCGTCCCCAAATTGTTCCCACAAAGTTGGGAGCATGAAATTGTCCAAAATGTCTTGGTATGCTGACGCCTTAAGGAGTTCCCTTCACCGGAACTAAGGGGCCAAACCCAACCCCTGAAAACAACCCCCCACACCATAATCCCCCCTCCCCCCCCCCCCACACCATAATCCCCCCCCTCCCCCCACACCATAATCCCCCCCCTCCCCCCACACCATAATCCCCCCCCTCCCCCCACACCATAATCCCCCCTCCACCAAATGGTTTGGACCAGTGCACAAAGCAAATAATCTGTGACATTAGCACACAGAGTGTTCTATGGAAACGCTGCATTGCGTAATTATTATTATTGTACACAAGCGGAAATTCCTCTGCTAATAAGACAATGCCCAGTAAAGTGCCAACCGCCTGAACTGATGAGTAATCTCCTGGCATCGCCTGTACAAACAACGCGGAAATAAAAAGAAAAAAAAAACAAAAAAAAAAAAAAAAAACTTTACAATCACTTTAAAAAGGACCAGGCCTTTTCTGATTACAAGCAAAAATCTGTATTTTTTGCTAGAAAATTGCTTAGAACCCTCAAAGAAATAATTATTTATTATATATATATTTTAGCAGAGGCCCTAGAGAATAAAATGGCGATTGTTGAAATTTTTTATGCGACACGGTATTTGCTTAGCATTTTTTTCAAACGCTTTTTTTAGGAACAAATACAATTTTAACGAATTGTAATGCAAAAAAAAAAAAAAAAAAAAAAAAAAAAAACACAATATTTAACCCAATTTTTTTAATGGTAAAATATAAAAGATGATATTACGTCGAGTTAATAGATACCCAACACGTCACTCTAAAAATTGGGCACACTCTACACCAATTTTACTATCCATAGGCGACGCTTTAAAAGCCTTTACAGGTTATCACTTTATATATACAGAGGGGGTCCGGTGCTGGAATGACTACCCATGATCTGGCATTCGTAACATGTGTGAGACGATCAGACGATCGCTGTTTGCATGTGGGCGGGACCGATACGCGCCTTCACCTTTGCATGCGGGCACTGGGGGGGGCAATTTAAATTTCTTTTTTTTTTTTTTTTGGAGTCACATCCTCTCCCACTGCTGGTAAAAGCCATTCAGCAGCTGCCGGCTCTAAATAACAAACACTTGTTTGCTTCACTTTAACTGATGTTATCATTTCTGGCATTTCTGTGATATTAGGAGATGTTAGTCCCGTGCGGGGCGCTCTCTTACCTCCGTCTCGGGTCGTGGGATGAAAACGGGCGGCCTCATCTGCAGGGTCAGATCCAGGAAGTCCCACTCTCCAATAATGTACTGAATAGGAACCCTGCAATGGGGAGGCATCATGCGTGAGATCTAATTAGATTGTAAGCTCTGAGGAGCAGGGTCCTCCTAACCTTCGTGTATTCAATGTAATTATTGTATTGTCACTGCACTGTCTCCCTATATATTGTAAAGTGCTGTGCAAACTACTGGTGTTATATAAATTATGTATAAAAAAAATATATAAATCTTTTATAATAATAGAATTAAACAAAAACATACAAATCCTGTAAAATAATAATATATAAAAAACATGTAAATCCTGTATTCTAATAACATTATATATAAATCATGTATTATAATAATAAAAACAATAATAAATAATTATAGTAATAAGAATAGTTATATAAAAATAATTATATATAAATCATGTATAATATTATATAACTCCGGTATCATAATATCAATAATAATAGTAATATTCTTGTGTGGGATTTATAATTATTATTATTTATATATTATCATTATTGTTAATAATATAAATCCGGCTCAAGAATAATAATAATATAATATAATAAAATAAGAATATATAAATAACAACATGTAAATCCTGTATTATAACAATATATATATAAATCATGTATTATAATAATAACAATAAATAATTATAGTAATAATAATATTTATATACAATTATATATAAATCATGTATAATGTTATATAAATCCGGTATCATAATATCAATAACAATAGTAATATTCTTGTGCGGGGTTTATATTATTATTATAATTATTATTAATTATTATTATGATAGAGGATTTATGATTATTATTATTTATATATTATCATTATTGTTAATATAAATCCCGCACAAGAATATTACTAACAATAATGATATTATATAAATAATAATAATCATAAATCCTGTATAATAATAATAATAATAATTCATGTATAATAATATACAAATCCTGTAAAATAATAATATATACTGGTAAATAACATGTAAATCCTGTATTATAACAACAATATATATATATATATATATATATATATATATATATATATATATATATATATATATATATATATTAAAAATCATGTATAATAATAATAATAATACAAACAATAACAATTATATATAATTCATATATAATATTATAAAGCTCCGGCATCATAATATCAATAATAATATTCTTGTGTGGGATTTATATTATTGTAATTATTATTATGATACAGGATTTATAATTATTATTATTTATATATTATCATTATTGTTATTAATATAAATCCGGCACAAGAATAATAATAATATAATATAATAAAATAAGAATATATAAATAACATGTAAATCCTGTATTATAACAATATATATATATAAATCATGTATTATAATAATAACAATAAATAATTATAGTAATAATAATATTTATATACAATTATATATAAATCATGTATAATGTTATATAAATCCGGTATCATAATATCAATAATAATAGTAATATTCTTGTGCGGGGTTTATATTATTATTATGATACAGGATTTATGATTATTATTATTTATATCATTATTGTTAATATAAATCCCGCACAAGAATATTACTAACAATAATGATATTATATAAATAATAATAATAATCATAAATCCTGTATTATAATAATAATAATAATAATAAATCCTAATATGTAAATTCTGTATAATAATATAAATATTAATATACAAATCCTGTAAAATAATAATATATACTGGTAAATAACATGTAAATAACATGTAAATCCTGTATTATAACAACAATATATATATATATATATATATATATATATATATATATATATATATATATATATATATATATATATATATATAAAAAAAAATCATGTATAATAATACAAACAATAACAATTATATATAATTCATGTATAATATTATATAAATCCGGTATCATAATATCAGTAATAATAGTAATATTCTTGTGCGGGATTTATATTATTATTATTGTAATTATTATTATTATGATAGAGGATTTATGATTATTTATATATTATCATTATTGTTAATAATATAAATCCCGCACAAGAATATTACTAACAATAATAATAAATAAATAATAATAATCATAAATCCTGTATAATAATAATAATAATAAATAATGATATATAAATCCTAAATAATAATTAATAATAAATTATATATACTGTAAATCATGTATAATAATTTAAAAAGCCTGTATAATAATCTAATAATCTGTAATCTAATATTACAATCTAGAAGGGGGAGGGTCAAGGGGAACAAAGAGTATAGGATCGGCTTCTCTGAAGAGGGGGGTTTTCAGGAATCCTCTAAAAGCTAATAGAGAAGGAGATAAACAGACAAGTTGGGGTAGGGAGTTCCAGAGACTTGGAGAGGCTCTGGAAAAGTCCTGGAGGCGGATATGGGAGGGGGTGATGATGGAGTTAGAGAGCAGGAGGCCCTGAGAAGAACGAAGAGAACGTTTAGGTTGGTATTTTGGGACTAGTCTAGTGATGTATCTGGGGGCAGAGTTGGGGATGGCTTTGTAGGTAGTTGTTAGTATTTTGAATTTAGTTTTTTTGGGCGAGTGGAAGCCAGTGGAGGGATTGGCAGAGAGGGGTAGCAGACACGGAGCGATTGGTAAGGTGGATGAGTCTGGCGGCAGCATTCACGAAGGACTGAAGGGGGGAGGAGCCTATGCAGAGGTAAGCCAATGAGAAGGGAGTTGCAGTTATCGAGGATTAGAGATAACCAGGGAGTGGATGAAGAGCTTTGTGGTTTCGTTGGTTAGAAAGGGACGTGTTTTGGAGATGTTGCGAAGGTTGAGGCGGCAGGATCTGGACAGTGATTGGATGTGAGGCTTAAAGGAGAGTTCAGAGTCCAGAACTACTGCCCTGTGCGGGCCCCCACACTCGGCTGTGGGGCCACAGAGCAGTGCGATCTGCCACCGGACGCAGCCAATGACCGATCACTGTGCTGGCCTGCTGCCAGGACCATGTGACCACTGTGACCAATCACAGCAGGTCACATGACAGCTGTAAACAATGAAAGGCTTCCTTGGAAGCCACCCATTGTGTACAATTGTGTTGCTAGCTGTGATTGGTCACAGTGATCACAAGGTACAGACTGGGCCCATCTGTGCCATGTGATCAGCTGTGGCTAATCACAACGAAACAAACTGAATGAATTGATTTCATTCAGTGAAAGGCTTGCTTATAGCAACGAGCAATATTGTGTAAAAAAAAACAAAAAAAACAAAAAAACTGATCACTTCCCCATAGTACAGTGCTACTATGGTAACATTATATTGCTTTGGTCACAGTGTGTTAAAAAAAAAAAAAGTAAAAAAAAAATATATGTAATAAAAAAAAAAAAAAAAATACATATATTTATCAGAATCCTAAAAACGGACGACCATATTGCCCTAAAATGACATCTGATAATAAGAAGTGAAGGGCCACTTTAGCATGCCTTAAGCACCCTTAAAGTGCCTCTTGGATCTACAAACCACAGACCGTCTCTCCTTGTCATTTTCTGTCATTACCTCTTCAGCCGCTCCTGCGCCATCTTCTCTATGCACTTCAGTTGATCTTCAGAGACCGGGGAGCGAGCCAGGCGCCGGGCCAGACCCCGAAACTGCAGCCAACCAAAAAAAAAAAGCAGAAAAGTGAATCTTGTTACCTTCAGTGAATACGTTCCCGACACGTCACAATATACAGCAACCTAGTCTGCTGCAGGCAGGAGGAAGCATTCCCTCAGTCTCCCCTCTCCCAGAGATCAGACTGCAACATTGTAGCTTTGCAGCCAGTCACAAGGTGAGAGGCTGCAGCGGGGAGCCGATTGTAATAAAAGGTGTGCTTGAGCTTCACCCGTTGACTTTGCCTGAGATGTCATCAGTCTGCTGCAGGCAGGAGGAAGCATTTCCTCAGTCTCTCCTCACCCATTCTGCATTTACACCACCTGAGCGTAGCGTCATTGAATAGTTTTTCCTGCGCTTTTTTTTTTGCACATTTTTATGCTCGACTTGCGCTTTTTTCTACAGCGTTTTTGAGCTGCTGCGTTTTTTGTTTTTTTTTATTAGCCAAAAGAGGAAACTATTATCTGTTACATCATGTGTTGCTTTTTTAGCTTTTCCATGAGCTTTTATAATTATTATTATTCATTTATTTTTTTCATGAAAAGGAGGTCACAGTTAAGGTTAGGATTAGGAGCTGGGGTTATTCATTATTTATGGTTATGGTGTTATTACTACTACTACTAATAGAAATAATAATAATAATAATAATAAATGAATAAAAAAATCTAAAATATATACATAAATAAATACAAAGGGGGGGGGGGATAAGCAGAGCTTTGCCTTTTGGGTGAAGCTCCGCTTTATCTCCTAACCTTAAAAAATATTATTATCAATAAATGACTTATTATTATTAAATAAATAATTATTATTAATTTTTTGGTTCGCGGTTTGGGCGTTTATTTATTATCATTATTATTAATAATAATTATAATAATTTATTAAGTATTTTTTAAGATTAAGGGGTTCATTTTTTTTTTTTTTGTATTATTACATATTGTTAATTTATTATATTTATTTATGATGATTTTTAGTTACTTGTGTATTTATTTAACATTTACTTACTCGTATATTACAATTTTTATTTTCAACATTTTTTAATTTGAGCAGAAAATCGTGCGACAAAGCGCGCAAATGTGCAAAAAAAAAAAAACGCACAAATGGCGCGCTTCCATTCATTTCTATGGAAATAAAAACGCGGCCAAAAACGCACCAATCTGCCCGATTGGAGCTACAAATAAAGCTCCAGAACTTTTTTGAGGTTTAGGTGTGGAGATGTGAATTTTTTTATTTATTTATTTTCCCCTCCAGCGTTTTTGGAGATTCGAGCTTCAAGCCACAAAACGCTGAGGTGTGATTGGGGTCCCTCAGCGATCAGACTGCAACATTGTAACTTTGTAGCCAATCAGTGAAGACGAGAGGTTGCAGCAGGGGGGGGGGGGGGCTATTCAGCTGCCACCAGTTATATAAAAATGAATGGAGAGCCTGACTTGAAATCAGCGGACGGACGTTGAGCTCCGCGCTGTGCGTGTCGTCCTTACCGTCTTTGCTCCGAGTGCATGCGCTATTAGAATCTCGCTGGATTCCTTCGGCTCCGGGACGCCGCCATCTTGGAAAACATTCCGCCAATGCCGCGCTAAGTTCTCAGCGGTCGCCCCGGCTGAGCCGATCCTCCGACACGATAGGCGGGCCGCTCTAGCGAGGAGGCGGTGCAGGGAAGAGGTGACGTTCATGGCCTGGAATGGAACAAACATGGAGGAGAGAATAAGAGATTACTGACAAATTTACAAAGACAAACTTCATGTTTTTTTTTTTTTTTTTTAGGATGGAGGAGACACTGGGGCCCGAGGGCCACAATATAAGTACCTAAGGGCCACATGGGGCTCACAGACCACAGGTTAAGTGTCTGGGTGGGGTTAGGGCCTCTGTTTTTACTCCTGTCTATGCCCTTTTTTTTGGGGGGGGGGTCTTCCCAAGGCAGGAAGTGAGGAAAATCTCCCCAATGGGGTCACAGACAGTAAAAAAAACCCAAATAACTTAATGCTGTCAATTAGACAGGAAGTAAAGGGAAATCTCTCCAAAAGGGACCTTTATGTCCTTGTGCCAACCATTGCTCCCCCAACCTGTTATGTTTAGGGGTCCCAGGGACAGGAAATTGGGGGAAAATCTCCCCAATAGGGTCACAGACGGAGTGGAAAAAAAAAACCCTTAACGCTTTCAATTAGACTGGAAGTGATGGACTTTCCTGTCCTTGTGACAACCATTGCAACCCTACCCTATCATATATGGGGGTCCCAGGGACAGGAAATTGGGGAAAATCTCCCCAGTGGGGTCACGGACAGGAAGACCCCCAAATACTGTTCACAGATAGTGAAGGAAAATCTTGAAGGTGGACACCGCAATACAAACCCAACTGGAGTTCTGATCTTCCCCTAAGCGGTTTGTATTGCTCATCACGTCCTGTCCTGGTGACAACTGGGCTACCAAAACAGGAAGTGAAGGGACATATCCTCACAAGGGGATACCGTATGCAATAAAACACAGGATCCACTACAAGTACTACAAATCCCAGCATGGCAGCCTGAGCCTGGTGATGGACTACAAGTCCCAGGAATCCTTGGCTAGTGGTTCAGATCCCAGCACACAGTTTGTACTTCTTTCCAATGACATACCTGTCACCGAATGGGGGTCACTACACATGGAAACACTAAACTTCCGGTGTCCCCTCACAGCATTCAGCCACTGCCCATTGGTTCCTAATGT
Organism: Lithobates septentrionalis; assembly: GCA_037952835.1. Classification (NCBI taxonomy): domain Eukaryota; kingdom Metazoa; phylum Chordata; class Amphibia; order Anura; family Ranidae; genus Lithobates; species Lithobates septentrionalis. The sequence continues at coordinate 27,428 of JBBDGP010005194.1, read as the reverse complement.
AAACAGTCACACAACGTCATTCCATCAACCCTTTTCAGAAACCGCTTGAAACTACAGCACACACTGCGACCCCAAAACCATACTAAGATAACAAACATCGAATTTTAATACGCTTTACTGATTGAACACACGCTTCCGTCTTCACTATGGGCGCCATTTTGTCGGAGCCCTGCAACTGAGCCGAGCAGGTATGCCCAGAATGCACCACGCGCATGCGACGGACGCCGCTCATGCGCTGGATGGGGATGACTCACCAGCTGTTGTCGGTCCGCCTCGCAGGCCGCTGAGTGACAAGTGGACGAGCCAATGGGAACGGGGAATGGGTGACAGCGGGCGGGGCTGAGCATCCAGGCACAGGAGGAACCCACAGGGCCCCCAAAATAAGATTCCAGAGCAGGTGAAGGCGACCCCGGAGGGGCCAAGACTGCAACTGAGACCCCCGGAGAGGACCCCGCCCCCCTATCAGGGACTGATTGTCACAGGGGCAGGTGAGGGCTGGCAACAGAACTACAAGTCCCAGCATGCCCTGGGCTAAGACCCCCCCCCCCCAATACTGCACGGGGGGGGGCTGTGCACCCCCTGCATGCTGAGAACAAGGAATATTATTATTATTGTATTCATTATTTATCACCTATAATCTTCTTTATTGTTCAGGTCTTCTCCAATTATTATTATATTTATTTATTTTTAGTAGTAGTATTTTTTTTTTTTTTTAGTTGTATATTTTTATCATTAGCATTATTATTTTTTTAGCGTTATTATTCTTATTATGTCATTATTAATAATAATACCCCGCCCTTTCCATCTTTTATATTATTATCATTATTTTTACTGTCATACCCTTTTTTTTTATTATTATTCGTTTTAGTATTATTATTTTTTATTACTATTGTTGGGTCAAGTTATTTTTTGATTTAGTATTATTATTATTGTTATCATCACCATTGTAATTATTATGAAAATGCTGACCTTTATTTATTTATTTATTTTTTAACAAGAAAAACCTTTATTTTATTATTATTATTATTGTTAGTGTCTTGCCCCTTTTTTATAATAATATTAGTAGTAGTACTAATATTATTTTATCATTAATATCATTATTTTATTTTATCATTATTATTATTATTACTATTGTTAGCGTCTTGCCTGTTCCTTCTTCTATTATTATGTTGTATTTATTATTAATGTATATTCATATTTATTATTATTAATATTACTGTATTTATTAGTATTATCGTAATTGTTTACTTTATATTGTTTTATTATTTTGCAATTTAATATATAAATAGTAAAAAAAATATATTATTTTTTGTTATTATTTGAAATAATAATAATATACAGTGTATACATTTTAATAAATATTATTATTATTATTATTATTGTTGAATAAAGTTGTTATTGTTGTTAATAATCATAATAATATTAAATCATTTTATATGATTATTATTCTTGCTATTATGGAAAACAATAATAATATAAAATATTTCTTAAAATAAAATTATTATTATTTTGTAATTCTTATATTCATATTTATTATTATAATTATTTTTTCATATTTATTATTATTGTTATTTTTAATATTATTATGCTATTATATCTTTAATTTTATTGTTATTATTATTTATTCATATTTATTATTATTGTTATTTTTAATATTATTATGCTATTATATCTTTAATTTTATTGTTATTATTATTATTATTTTATTTATCATTCTAACATCATATGACAGCAGTTTTGCACACATCTGGAATCTCTTCGGTGCTCGGATTGGACGCTCTTTTACGAGTTGCGGACGGAGGTGACCGCGGTGTTCTTTGTCTCCATCCAGGTTGGTGGATCAGAGACGTCAGACGTCCCGGGATGAGAGAGTTGGCGCGGCGGTTGCTGGTGACGGCTCTACCATGAACCACACTGTGACGTCCCCGGTGTACGGGGGCTCAACCACGCCCCCTTATAATGGCACCCGGGGGGCGGAGCATGTTGGATCCTCCACAGTGGGCACCTGGCTGCTCTCTCTTGGCATTGTCACTGTGATCGGACTGGCTGTGGCGATGGTGCGTAATAATAACCAAAATTTAGGCATCACAGATACACCCTACCGACCCAACATAACGCAGCAGAGGCGGCCATATTGTGGTGCAGATACGCAGCCCTTCAGTTTGCTGGACGGCAAAAGAGTGTCAGCGGTGCGGTTCCTGTAAACTGATTGGCTGCCTTCGAGTTGGGTCAGTGAAGGGAAGGCCACTAGTGTGTCAGGTCCCTCAGGGGGCACCTCTGGATAAAGGCGCCGAACCTTCATGGCCGCCACCTGTAGGCCACATGGCTTCCTATAATTCCCGGTTCCTGGAAACACCAAGCCGGTGCTGCTCTGCCCGGGGTGGTCAGTTCTGGTGTTTTCAGGAAACAAAGTAACCGCCGACCCTCCCCCGACTCCACAACATGGCCAAATCTACCGCTATAAACTCCGATATACATGAACTGTGCCGTGTGTGGTCAACCTTCTCTGTATCAATTTCACTATACCCCCCCATCACTACCCTACACCCCACCCCCCATCACTACACCCCCCCATCACTACACCCCCCCAATCACTACACCGCCCATCACTACACTACCCCCCCCATCACTACCCTACCATCACTACCCTACACCCCCATCACTACACCCCCCCCCATCACTACACCCCCCACTACCCTACACCCCCCCCATCACTACACCCCCCCATCACTACCCTACACCCCCCCATCACTACACCCCCCCATCACTACCCTACACCCCCACCCCCCATCACTACCCTACACCCCACCATCACTACCCTACACCCCCCCCATCACTACACCCCCCCATCACTACCCTACACCCCACCCCTCATCACTACCCTACACCCCCCCATCACTACACCCCCCATCACTACCCTACACCCCCCATCACTACCCTACACCCCTCCATCACTACACCCCCCCATCACTACCCTACACCCCACCTCCATCACTACCCTACACCCCACCCCCCATCACTACACCCCCCCATCACTACCCTACACCCCACCTCCATCACTACCCTACACCCCACCCCCCATCACTACCCTACACCCCACCATCACTACCCTACACCCCCCCTCACTACCCTACACCCCCCATCACTACACCCCCCCATCACTACCCTACACCCCCCCTCACTACCCTACACCCCCCCATCACTACCCTACACCCCACCCCCATCACTACCCTACACCCCACCATCACTACCCTACACCCCCCATCACTACACCCCCCCCCATCACTACCCTACACCCCACCATCACTACCCTACACCCCACCCCCCATCACTACCCTCCCCCCCCATTACTATCCTACTCCCTCCCATCACTACCCTACACAACCCCCCCATCACTACCCTACACCCTCCCCCCATGACTACCTTACACAACCCCTCCATCACTACCCTACACCCCCCCATCACTACCCTACACCCCCCCATCACTACCCTACACCCCGCCCCCATGACTACTTTACATCCTCCCCCCATGACTACCCTACACCCCCCATCACTACCCTACACAACCCCCCCATCACTTCCCTACCCCCCCCCCCCCATTACTACCCTACTCCCTCCCATCACTACCCTACACAACCCCCCCATCACTACCCTACACCCTCCCCCCATCACTACCCTACACCCTCCCCCCATCACTACCCTACACCCCCCCATCACTCGCCCTTCTCCTCACTATTGCTATCCTCTAACCTCTCACAGCCCCCCCCCCCAACCCCTCGTTCCATCCCCCCAATACTGCTACCCTCCAACCTCTCATCCCCCCCGCTACCGTCCAAACTCATGTTCCATCCCGACTACTGCTACTTTTCAACCTCTCATCCCCCCAATACCGCTACCGTCCAACCTATCGTCCTATCCCCCCCACTACCGCTACCCTCCAACCTCTCCCCCCCCCCCCTGCTACCCCTACCCTCAAACCTCTCGTCCCATCTCCCCCACTACCGCTACCCTTCAAACTCTCATCTCCCTGCTACCCACCAACCTCTCATCCCATCCCCCCACTACCACTAAAATCCAACCTCTCCTCTCCCGCCCATGCCCCCCCCCCCCCCCCATCTTCATTACTACAACCGTCCAGCCCCTTATTACCTTACACTACCCCCACTCTCCAACCTTTTACTGCCCCCCCCAATACTCTTCCACAACTGCAATCCTCCAACCTCACAACCCCAACCCCCTCTTCAACCCCCACTACCCTCCAAAGTCTCCTTTCTGCTCCAATTGCTCTCTTCTCTCCTCTTTTCGTTACTGTTACCCACTAATGTCTCTCTTTTTTTCTCTCTCTCTCCCTGTCTCCCTTTATCTTCCCCACAACCTTCCCTCACACCTCCTTCTTCCCCCCTCCTTTCTTCCTCCCCCCTCCTTTCTTCCTCCCCCCCCTTTCTTCCTCCCCCCCTCCTTTCTTCCTCCCCCCCTCCTTTCTGCCTCCCCCCCCCCCCACCCTTTTCTGTCCCCCTTCCCGTCTCTCGCCCTCTTTTTCCATCTCACCCGTCTTTTGGGCTCTGCAGGTTCTGTACATCAGGAAACAGAAGAGGTGAGCCTTCTCTCTTCCTTCTTCTCTATTTCATTTCATTTTCTTTTGTTTTCCTCCTCGTTCTGCTTTATTTATTTTTGCAATTTATAAATACGCGACGTTTCGTTAAAAACTTTGCAACCGTTTTTATTTTTTTTTAATAAGTTCTTGTTTATGTATCCCCAAAATTTTTTTGGTTCCTCGTTTCCCCGCCTCCTCAACATGCTAATGACTTTTAAAAAAAAGAAGTCTTCTGGGTATTTTAGCCCCAGTGATGTCATCGCTGGATCTCGGTGCTTCTCTATGCAATGCAGGCAGATCATGGCCGGTGGGAGGGGTCGGTAGGGTGCCGTGATGTTTTCAGGAAGCAATGCACAGCACCCTGCCGGGCCCCTCCCACCAGCCACAGCCTCAGTACTCCTTCTCAATAGTCCTCAGTCTTGATGCAAGCGACGGGAGGAGTTATGCAAATATCAAAATGCATTGATGGGTGGGTGTCACCCGGAGGAGCGGGCGTTCCTAGGCAGGCTGTATTTGCATAGGTGACACCCACTTTCAATGCTGAGACACCATGATTAAAATAACTGACATCCAATGAATGAAAAGGGGTGGGGCCAGGGACAGTCAGGCTGGGGGAGGAAAGGGCTAGAATTCAGGGATATGCAATTAGCGGACCTCCAGCTGTTGCAAAACTACAATTCCCATCATGCCTCTGCCTCTGGGTGTCATGCTTGTGGCTGTCAGAGTCTTGCTATGCTTCATGGGACTTGTAGTTCTCCAACATCTGGAGGTCCGCTAATTCCATATCCCTGGGCTAGATGATGCCGACATGCCAGGATAACTGACCCTAAAATACAGAATTTGAGGTACTTTCAATTCTGTTCTTCCTAGGAATGAATAATCAAACACTGAGATTTTATAATGGCAAATAATAATAACATTAGATAATAATAATTTAAATATATAATTTTTAAGAAAATAGAAAAAAGTCACAATATAAATAATAGTAATATAACAATTTTAAATAATAATAATAATATAAATAATAATAATATAAATCATATATAAATAATATTAGAAAATATAATAATATATAATAAGTAAATAAACAATATAATTAAATAGAAAAAAATATCTATACCGTATATACTCGAGTATAAGCCGAGTTTTTCAGCACTTTTTTTGTGCTGAAAATGCCCCCCTCGGCTTATACTCGAGTCAAGCACTTTTCTGCAGCAGAGAATGACATTTTTCCCAAATGACTTTGGGGCCCCGTGTCTCGGGGCCACTTGGTGCTAGGAACCCCAAATTTGGTGTGCAAACCCAGAGTCCCCAAAGTCGGTTCGAAAAATGTCATTCTCTGCTGCAGAAAAGTGCTTGACATTTTCCGAACCGAATTTGGGACCCCCGTATCTCGGGGCCACTTGGTGCTAGGAACCCCAGCTTTGGATATGTTGTAGTGCTAGTTCCACTGGGTTTACGCACCAAATTTGGGGTTCCTAGCACCAAGTGGCCCCGAGATACGGGGGCCCCAAAATCAGTCAACTGCGTCCATCTGCAGCAATGTCATTTCGGGACCCTTTGGGTCCAGAGACCCCAAATTTTGGCTGCAGCTAGGGGGCATCTAGGAACCCTTAACTACCGAGTTTGAAGTTCGGGGGACCTATGGCTGCAAATGGGCACAGTGAGGCTGCAAATGGGCATTGTTGACCCTCTTTTCCACTTACAGTAGCTGCGCATTTCTCACCCTCGTCTTATACTCGAGTCAATAAGTTCTCCCAGTTTTTTTGTGGTAAAATGAGGTGCCTCAGCTTATATTCGGGTCGGCTTATACTCGAGTATATACGGTAATAATTTTTTCTTTTTTAAAATGCACCAAGAGGATGGAAGGAAATTGTTTTGAAAAGTGTTTTTGGAGACACATTAATGACTTAGAGCTGATTGTTACAATCAGTGAAATTCCGAAGAATACTTTTGGCTCTACAAATTGTTTTTTTTTTTTTTTTACCCTCTGGTGATTATCGGCAATGAACCACTTGCATTGCATAGAGAAGCACATAGACCCGGTGATGACATCACCGGGTCTAAAAGAATAGAAAAGAGAGTATCTGAAGTATCTGCCTGGAATAGGCATTTCTCTGACTTTTAGTTGTCTGCATCCTCTCCTCGCTCAGGCTGGAGAAGCTTCGTCACCAGCTGATGCCGATGTACAACTTTGACCCGGCGGAGGAGCAGGAAGACCTGGAACAGGAGCTGCTGGAGCCGAACCGAGACCTCCAACCTCAAGGAAAGGTAGATATTCATCTCATTGGTTGTGTTTTTTTTTAATTTTATTTTAATTTAGCATTTTCTTAACACAATTTAAGCAGACATTAAAAAAAAAAAAAAATATATATATATATATATATATATATATATATATATATATATATATATATATATATATATATATATATATATATATAATATTGGTGGTTATAAAATAGGAGAAGGGGAAAGAGGAGGTAATTGAGGCTGATTCAGGGAAACTATGGGTTAATAAGGGGGTTAAATAGGAACACAGTTTATTTCATTTCATCAGATGCAGGTAGAAGTCCCTTCCTTTGATCTGCAGATAAATGAAACAAACAACAATGTTACTTTGTATCTCTTTCTATCTCCTGTCTGAATAATGTTTATAAACAATGTTACTTTGTATCTCTCTATCTCCCTTTCACACCAGTGGACCGATTGAGTCCGCCTGTCCATTTTTCAGGCAAACCCGATCAAACCACCCATTGTTCTCTATGGAGTGACGGATGTAGTGGATATGTGTCTAGTGACACCCGCCGGCATTTGGTCCGGTCTGCTAAAAACAGACGGATGAGGATCCGTTTTCCACCCGTCTAATGGATTGGATCGGATGACAGTCAGATGGAAACGAACAAGCAGCCTGTTTCCATCCGACCGCCTCATAGAGGGCAGTGGGCTGTGTATGTGTCTACTTTGCATAGCGGAGCAGACGCAGACCTGTCATCCGCCTGCTCAGCGGGGATCAGCGGAGAGATCACCTGCTGAGAAGGCGCATCTGCTGGACAGATTCTGTCCCATGTAAAAAAAAAAGGGGAGCCTGTCTCCTGTCTAAACAATGTTTATAAACAATGTTACTTTGTATCTCTCTGTCTCCTTTCTGAACAATGTTTGTAAACAATGTTACTTTGTATCTCTCCATTTCCTGTCTAAACAATGTTACTTTGCATCTTTTTATATCATGTCTGAACAATGTTTACAAGCGCTGTGTAAAGCTGTCCATCATTTGACAACAGCAGTAATTACAGCTGCTATATTTACACAGCAACGCCGGCTGTCATTTTGACAGCTGGGAATTGCCGACGAGTGAGGGAACAGCATTGGGCACGTGGAAGCAAACACATCTTATGTACTTCCATGAAGGTTTTATTTTGTTCACATGTAGTATGCTCAATCTTCACAATCTACCAGATGATTGGGGGGCGGAGTGTATCATCAAGGCTCCTCCCAGTATTTTCCCCTGTGTGACCCATGTCCTCTCTGTGTTGGCATTTCAGGTTCTCCTGACCAGCCTGTGCCCGCTGCAGAGACCCACCCGACTGGTCTTCACGGACGTTGCCAACTCCATCAATGCCTGAGGAGGTTTGGGAACAATGCGGTGACACCGGAGACTGCCGAACCGTGTCACTGTGACTCTCAGTGCTGTTTGTGTCATCGAGCCCCCCCCTCCCCCGAGGAAAAGGGCGTTGCAAGAGTGACCCCCGAAGGCAGGAGGGGGGGGTTCTGTTTCTCCATCCCAGGAGGCTGCTGAATTCACCTGGAGCTGCTTGAATCCCAGATCCCTGTGAGTACTTCGGGTCGTGGCCGCACCTGCCCTACGTATGGGAAGAGGACTATATAGAAGAGGACTATATACACCCCGGGATAGCCGCTTCCTGACCTGAGTCTGTACTGTATGTACGCCGAGATACTGAGCGATGGCTATCCTGTAATATTTTACCCTGGCTGTGCGGTGACACCATGGCTGTACACTCCACCGCACAGCACCGTGCCTGTACTGTCTGTACTATGATGGTGTATCCCGACTGTACAGTAACTGTCCCACAATACTGAGTCCGTAACAATGTTATCCGCCTCCATTACACAGCCCCGTGCCTGTACTGTCTGCAGGGCCCCCCCCCCCCCCCATGGGCTGTGAACTACTTCAGCAGCAAGGGTTGCAGGTCCTGGTCCCCCCCCCCTTCTGTCTACCCCCTTCCCTGGCCCAGTGTGCTACGATTGTGTTTTCTGGCTGTACAGAAAGGATAGGTAGGGCCGGGACAAGGGGTGGGCAGAAGAGGGCGCTGCCCTGGGCGCAGCGTGTATTCTAGGGATGGAGGCATCGCAACTTTCTTCTACTATAATGCTGACAGGAGTAGTAACCGCGGCATCACTACTCTCTCTCTCTTTCCCCTCATCTCTCTCCCTCCCTCCCCCCCCCTCTCTCTCTCTCTCTCTCTCTCTCTCCCCCCTCTCTCTCCCCCCCTTCTCTCTCTCTCTCCCCCCCTCTCTCTCTCTCCCTCTCTCTCTCCCTCTACCCCCCTCTCTCTCCCCCCCCTCTCTCTCTCCCCCCCCCTCTCTCTCTCTCTCTCTCCCCCCCTCTCTCTCTCCCCCCTCTCTCTCTCCCCCCCTCCCTCCCCCCCTCTCTCCCCCCCTCTCTCCCCCCCTCTCTCCCTCTCTCCCCCTCCCCCTCTCTCTCCCCCTCTCTCTCTCTCTCTCCCCCCTCTCTCTCTCTCTCTCCCCCCTCACTCTCTCCCCTCTCTCTCTCTCTCTCCCCCCTCTCTCTCTCTCCCCCCCTCTCTCTCTCTCCCTCTACCCCCCTCTCTCTCCCCCCCTCTCTCTCTCTCTCCCCCCCTCTCTCTCTCTCTCTCTCCCCCCCTCTCTCTCTCCCCCTCCCTCCCCCCCTCTCTCCCCCCCCTCTCTCCCCCCCCTCTCTCCCCCTCCCCCCCTCTCTCCCTCTCTCCCCCTCCCCCCTCTCTCTCCCCCTCCCCCCCTCACTCTCTCCCCCCTCTCTCTCTCTCTCCCCTCTCTCTCTCTCTCTCCCCCCTCTCTCTCTCTCCCCCCCTCTCTCTCTCTCCCTCTACCCCCCTCTCTCTCCCCCCCTCTCTCTCTCTCTCCCCCCCTCTCTCTCTCTCTCTCTCCCCCCCTCTCTCTCTCCCCCCTCCCTCCCCCCCTCTCTCCCCCCCCTCTCTCCCCCCCCTCTCTCCCCCTCCCCCCCTCTCTCCCTCTCTCCCCCTCCCCCCTCTCTCTCCCCCTCCCCCCCTCACTCTCTCCCCCCTCTCTCTCTCTCTCCCCCCTCTCTCTCTCTCTCTCTCTCTCTCTCTCTCTCTCTCCCCCTCCCTCCTCCTCCTTATAAGTTCGGGGGCACAATTTTGGCACCTTTGCACTGGATGATCCTGTCCCGACACTGCGGCTGGGTTTAGTGTTCTGATCACTTTTCAGAGCCAATTGACAGGTGGCGAGTAGAGGTGAACAAACGCACCACACTGCACGCGATTGCAGAACATTTTCGGCACTTCCCTATTCGCTTGAATGGGGTCTGTTCGGCAGGCTTGCCGCCAGCCGTTTACAATATTTTGCATAGCGGCTGCAAAGCATCACAACCTTGGTATGTGAACACCCCCGTTTGCTGCTATTGCGGCTTAAGGGGGGGGGTCACTAATAATGCAGCTCAATCTGGTATTTTGATGACCCCCCCCCCAACTATATGTCTAAACTTAGCCTAACACCATCACAATGTGCTGTCTGATTTGTGGGGGAGGGGGTGTATTTTTGCTGTACAGTCACGCTGTGCTTTCACTGTACCGTGACGGCCTAACCTGACCGCGCCGGTATAGCCGTCACGAGGTGCTTTTTTGCTGAAGGAGAAAAAGCCATCTGTTAAAATGTACACCACGGGTGCAACTTTATTGTCCTGAACAGGCAGATACAAAATCTCCACCTGCTACAGCCTCCTCTACTGACGCGTTTCACTCAAATCATAGGCTTCAGCCAAGATTTTGGGCGAAGTGCATCAGGGGAGGAGGTCCCAGCCCAACCCCGTCTGTGATGTGCTGCTCAGTGTCAGGCACTCAGATATGTCACACAGTGTCAGCAATCCGCTCTGCACTGCCCCCACCCCATTCCAACAGTCGGCTTTTGTCAGCGAATGTCCCAATACATTGTCTTAGCCTGATGATGAACCAATGAAAATTGACTGTTTATTGTGCTCTGTATATCATGATCTGATTGGTGCATAGACTGTCAGAGAGTCGTCCTAGAAATTGTTTATAGTGAGTTCATGCCGTACCCTGAAGAGGACTTGTCAGTAATGCCTCTTACCTGTCACAGATGGGGCTCTCATGCAGCCCTGGAAGCGGGGGGGGGAGCGATGGCGGTTCCCAGGTCAGAGTACAGCATGGGGCTGTCCCTGACACAATTTCCTGGATATAAGTTCATGGAAGGAAGCACCAAACATAAGACGTGTAAAGCCCAGAATGCATAGTGTGAAAACAGCCAAAGCATTTCTGGGGTTTGAAAGGTCCCCCTACATTAGGGCGTCACTAACAAGGGTCCGTATCCACAGAAAGAGAGCGACAGTCCAGGAAATACATCCTGCATGGAGACATGGATGCTACAAAGGTGCACTGGAGTCACAGGATGCTCTGGAGTCACTGGGTGGCATGGGAGGCTGTGGGGTCACTGGAGAAATAGGAGTGCAGAGGTCACTGGAGACACAGAAGCACATGGGTCACTGAAGATGCTGGGGTCACCAAAGACACGGGGTTGTTGAAAATACAGAGGTTACAGGGGAAAAGGGGGTCGCTGGAGATACAGGAGTCACAGAGGTCGCTGGACAGGAGTCACAAGTGTTGCTGGAAACACAGGGGGCACTGGAGAAACAGGAGTCACAAGTGTTGCTGGAGGCACAAGAGTCGTTGGAAACACAGGGGTTGCTGGGGACTCAGGGGTTACTGAAGGAACAGGAGTCATAGAGGTCACTGGAGTCATAGGAGTCACAGAGGTCACTGGAGCCACAGGATTCACAAGGGTTGCAAGAGACACAGGGTTCACTAGGGACACAGGAGTCACAAGGGCCACTGGAGACACAGGGGTCGCTAGGGACCCAGGAGTCACAAGGGCCGCTCGAGACACAGGGTTTGCTAGGGACCCAGGAGTCACAAGGGTTGCTGGAGACAGAGTGGTCGCTAGGGACCCAGGAGTCACAAGGGCCGCTGGAGACATAGGGGTCACTAATGACCCAGGAGTCACAAGGGCCACTGGAGACACAGGGGTCACTAGAGACCCAGGAGTCACAAGGGCAGCTGTAGACACAGGGGTCACAGAGGTCGCTGGAGACACATGGTTCACTGGGGGCACAGGAGTCACAAAGGTCACTGGAGACACAGGGGTCACTAGGGACCCAGGAGTCACAAGGGCCACTAAGGACACAGGGGTCGCTAGGGACCCAGGAGTCACAAGGGCCGCTGGAGACACAGGGGTCGCTAGGGACCCAGGAGTCACAAGGGCCGCTGGAGACACAGGGGTCACAGAGGTCGCTGGAAACTCAGGGTTCACTGGGGGCACAGGAGTCACAAGGGTCACTGGAGACACGGGGGTCACTAGGGACCCAGGAGTCACAAGGGCCACTGGAGACACAGGGGTCGCTAGGGACCCAGGAGTCACAAGGGCCGCTGGAGACACAGGGGTCGCTAGGGACCCAGGAGTCACAAGGGCCGCTGGAGACACAGGGTTTGCTAGGGACCCAGGAGTCACAAGGGTTGCTGGAGACAGAGTGGTCGCTAGGGACCCAGGAGTCACAAGGGCCGCTGAAGACACAGGGGTCGCTAATGACCCAGGAGTCACAAGGACCACTGGAGACACAGGGGTCACTAGAGACCCAGGAGTCACAAGGGCAGCTGTAGACACAGGGGTCACAGAGGTCGCTGGAGACACATGGTTCACTGGGGGCACAGGAGTCACAAGAGTCACTTGAGACACAGGAGGCACAACGGCCTTGGAGACACAGGGTTCACCGGAGGCACAGAGGTTACAAGGGTTGTTGGAGACACAGGGGTTGATAGGGACACAGGGGTCGCTGAGGACATAGGAGTCACAAGGGCCGCAGAGGTCGCTGGAGACACAGGGGTCACTGGAGGCACAAGGGTTACAAGGGTCACTGGAGACAGGTCTTACTGGAGGCACAGGAGTCTCAAGGGTCGCTGGAGACACAGGGGTCACAAGGGCTGCTGGAGACACAGAAATTACTAGGGACACAGGAGTCACAAGGGCCGCTTGAAGGACAGGTCGCTAAGGACACAAGAGTCACAAGGGCCACAGGGGACAGGTCTCACTGGGGATAGAGGGGTCGCTAGGGAAACAGAAGTCACAAGGGCCGCTGGAGATAGGTCTCACTGGGGTTACTGAGGTGACTGGAGACAGAGGAGTCACAAGGATTGCTGATTGGAGCAGCAGGTAAGATGCAAAAGGGGGCACACCTATGGCATAGCAATGCAATGCTCAATTGCTGAGCATTGTGTCCCCTAGCCCTTTAGGAGGTACCTGTTTGCTGATTGGTCATAGCACCTGAACTGTTTGAAACCAAGAAGTGCCATCAGAGAAGAGCCCTGGTGCTTATTTGGGGAAGAGATACAAGTAACAGGAGCTTGAGGAGAACCGCAGCAATTTTCTATTGTTCGGAATCCAACTCTTGCAGTACCTACTTAACCCTAATGAAGGGGGACCTGAGACGTGCTTTACTGGCATCTTCTGACTAAAGTGTATTCTGGACCTTACACATCTCGTTTTTGGTGCTGTCCACCAGGGGTATTAAGGCTCTGTTTGAGATCCCAGCTGTTATTTGGCGCTGGTCTTCTAAAGAGCTGCTGGAATTCCCCCGATACTAAAAGAAACATTATAACCCCATCAACGTTCAGCCATAGTGGTCCAGCACCCCGTACTTCTATTCCAGTTCCCAGGAATTGGCCAATGTGGGTTCCATCAATGGGTGATAGCCTGTAACAGGTAACGACAGGACTGACATTCCTCTTTAATCGTTCATTCACACCTGATTATAAGACAAAGAAGGCGTTCATTGGTGTATATCAGGGGGTCTTCAAACTGCGGCCCTCCAGGTGTTCAGGAACTACAATTCCCATCATGCCCAGTCATGTCTGTGAATGTCAGAGTTTTACAATGCCTCATGGGACGTGTAGTTCCGCAACAGCTGGAGGGCCGTAGTTTGAGGATCCCTGGTGTATATCTTGCAGCCACTTCAAGGAATGTAACGCCGGCCACACCGATTTTGCATCTTTTTTTTTTTGATCTAGTCTAAATTTTTTGTGGTATTTGGAAGCTTTTTCTTGTGATGGTGCCACACACACTTTTTTTTGTTTTGTTCAAATCAATCTAAATTAGGGATGATCTGAGCGATTTTTTTTTTTTTTTTGCCCCTACTTGATCTTTGTAGCAAAGTAACCAATGTATTATGAGCATCAGATTTCACCATGTTAACTGTTTAAATAAATTTTGAATTAAAAAAAATAAAAATAAAAAAATCACATGGCTTTGTTTATAAACAAACTCATGTTAACAACAATCAACTGTCACTGTATTTCTTCACGTTAAATGCACCTAGAAAGAATTTCATTTCTTTAAAATGTGTTCTTCATTCATTTAAAAGATGTTCTGTAACCTTCAGGAACCATTGCGCCCCTAAAAAAATAATAAAAAAAAAAAAAACAGCTGACCCGTGATTCCAAAGAATTTTTCCCAAAAATGCCAAATTTTTCTGAAATGTTGGGATTTTCCTAAGCAACTAACTGGAATGATACAAACGTTTTAGTCAATTTTCTTGTTATTTTTTTTTTTTTATGGACTTTAAGAGACCCTGCCACTTTTTGAAAATGTTTGAAGAAAGCAACCCCCTGAGAAAAAACAAAAAAAACTTAGGTCACCGCTTCTCGTAGCTGAATCCCGCTCTGATCCTGAGAAATTGTCCCCCCCAAAATCTGAAACCCAACGCTTCCAGGAGTTTCAATTTCCAGGAACCCCCCCCCCCCTCCCCCTCCATTCCCCAGAAGCTCTCAATAGTGCCTCCTGCTGACCTGGATGTCACTGCTGTGTTCCTGTGTCCCGGGAATAAGGTCCTCTGGCACCCACCCAAGGTGAGAATGCCAAAGTCTGACAACCCCCCCCCCCCCCCCCCCCAAATCTCTGAATTTGCATCACAAATACAAACACAAATTTAAAATGTTTACATACCAAAAAAAAAGGGGAAACTAAAATTTTAACTACAAATTTTGTTCTGCAATTTGTTCCTTTTACTGTTTTATTTTTATTTTATTTTTTTTGGTGCTACAAACAGGAAACAAATCCAAATTTGTACTTGCCTACTGGGCCAATTCTGACACTTCTCTCCTACATGTAAAAATCATCATTTTTTTGCTAGAAAATTACTCCAAACTCCCAAACATTTTTAATGTTTTGGTTTTTTTTCAGCAGAGACCCCAGGGAATAAAATGGTCATTGCAACTTTTTTTTATCAAACATTATTTATGTTTTTTTTTTTTTCAGCAGAGACCCTAGGGAATAAAATGGTCATTGCAACTTTTTTTTATCAAACATTATTTATGTTTTTTTTTTTTTCAGCAGAGACCCTAGGGAATAAAATGGTCATTGCAACTTTTTTTTATCAAACATTATTTATGTTTTTTTTTTTTCAGCAGAGACCCTAGGGAATAAAATGGTCATTGCAACTTTTTTTATCAAACATTATTTATGGTTTTTTTTTCAGCAGAGACCCTAGGGAATAAAATGGTGGTCGTTGCGACTTTTTTATCTTGCACAGTAATTGCGCAGCAATTTTTCTTTTTTTTTTAACAGAAAAGTTTTTTGTTTTTTTTAGTTTTTTTTAACAGACACAATTACAAAAAAACAAACAAAAAAACAACCACACAGTACACTACTGTACAGTAGAGAATAGTTTGTTATACAGAGAGACATGCAACTTCAACAAAGAGATCATACGGTATCATCCAGAGCAAATCGCCATCACAGCAATTTTTCAAACACGTTTAAAAAAAACAAAAATCGTTCCAGGCATTATAGAAAAACAAAACAGTAAAGTTAGCCCAACTTTCTACATAATATGAAAGATGATGTCACGCCGAGTAAATAAATACCTAACATGTCACGCTTTAAAATTGCGCACGCACTTGTGAAATGGCGCCAAACTTCGGTACTTCAAAATCCCCATAGGCAACGTTTTAATTTTTTTACAGGTTACCTGTTTAGAGTTACAGAGGAGGTCTTGCACTATAATTATTGCTCTCGCTCTAACGTTCGCGGCGATACCTCACATGTGTGGTTTGAATACCGTTTACATATGTGGGAGTGACCTGGGTATGCACACGGGGACGGGAGTGCTTAACTTTTTTTTTTTTTGTTAATTTTACTTTTATTTTTCTATTTTGATGCTTTCTTTTTATTTTTATTTTTTATCATTTTTATTCCTATTACAAGTGGGAGAATCTGTCCACAGGACAACTATTAGTCGTGTTCTCCACAAATCTGCCCTTTATGGAAGAGTGACAAGAAGAAAGACATTGGAGAAAGAAAGTCATAAGAAGTCCTGTTTGCAGTTTGTGAGAAGCCATGTGGAGGACACAGCAAACATGTGGAAGAAGGTGCTCTGATCAGATGAGACCAAAATTCAACTTTTTGGCCTAAAAGTAAAACGCTACGTGTGGGGAAAACTAACACTGCACATCACCCTGAACACACCATCCCCACTGTGAAACATGGTGGTGGCAGCATCATGTGGTGGGGATGCTTTTCTTCAGCAGGGACAGGGAAGCTGGTCAGAGTTGATGGGAAGATGGATGGAGCCAAATACAGGACAATCTTAGAAGAAAACCTGTTAAGAGTCTCCAAAAGACTTGAGACTGGGGTGGAGGTTCACCTTCCAGCAGGACAACGACCCGAAACATACAGCCAGAGCTACAATGGAATGGTTTAGATCAAAGCATATTCATGTGTTAGAATGGCCCAGTCACAGTCCAGACCTAAATCACATTGAGAATCTGTGGTAAGACTTGAAAATTGCTGTTCACAGACGTTCTCCATCCAATCTGACAGAGCTTGAGATATTTTACAAAGAAGAAGAATGAGCAGAAATGTCCCTCTCTAGATGTGCAAAGCTGGTAGAGACATCCCCAAAAAGACTTGCAGCTGTAATTGCAGAGAAAGGGGGTTCCACAAAGTATTGACTCCGGGGGGCGCCATACAAATGCCCCCCCCCACACACTTTTCACTTATTTATTTGTAACGCATGTTGAAAACCATTTATCATTTTCACTTCACAATTATGTGCCACTTTGTGTTGGTCTATCACATAAAATCCCAATAAAAGAAATTTACGTTTTTGGTTGTAACATGACAAAATGTGGAAAATTTCAAGGGGTATGAATACTTCAAGGCACTGTACATTGGTCTACATTGGACCAATGCAGCTTTTGAAAAAACCCATACCTGTACGGTATCACAGCGCTGCCCCATTGATTTCAACAGGGAGCAGCGGTGGAAGAGCGGTGAGTTCACGGCTCCTTCGCCGCTCCAAAGAAGCTGCTGGCAGGACTTTTTGTGATGCCCTGCCAGCGCACCGCTCCAGCGTGAAAGCCCTCACTCGAGTGAATGGAGCCGCTTTTTTCAGGCACTATTTTTAGCGCAGTAGCGCCTGAAAAATGCTGGCAGTGTGAAAGGGGTCTTAAAGATGTAAAATTTAATCATATAATGAAATAAAAGAATGAGAAAAAATTAAATAAACATAAAATAAAAATAAAATAAATATAAAATAAAATTAAAAATAAAATAAAATAAAATAAAAGACAATATCACACTGGCTTGGGATGAAATGTTTAAAAGAATCTGATATTAATAAACAGAAGTCAACAAAAAAAAGAATGGTATAATGCCAGTAGGAAGATTCGATCAGTGAGCCTTCCCACACAAGCCCTGATGAAGGGGGGACTGGTGAGCTTCCGAAACGCGTTGGATACTCCTGTGGCTCTCACTTCAGTAAATAAAAATCAACTAAACTCATTTACCCCGTTTGCTGCATAGTTGTGTAGAAATTATATATATATATATATATATATATATATATATATATATATATATATATATATATATATATATATATATATACACAGTGGCTTGCGAAAGTATTCGGCCCCCTTGAACTTTTCAACCTTTTGCCACATTTCAGGCTTCAAACATAAAGATATAAAATTTTAATTTTTTGTGAAGAATCACCAACAAGTGGGACACAATTGTGAAGTGGAACGAAATCTATTGGATATTTTAAACTTTTTTAGCAATTAAAAAACTGAAAAGTGGTGCGTGCAAAATTATTCGGCCCCTTTACTTTCAGTGCAGCAAACTCACTCCAGAAGTTCAGCGAGGATCTCTGAATGATCCAATGTTGTCCTAAATGACTGATGGTGATAAATAGAATCCACCTGTGTGTAATCAAGTCTCTGTATAAATGCACCTGCTCTGTGATAGTCTCAGGGTTCTGTTGAAAGCGCAGAGAGCATCATGAAGACCAAGGAACACACCAGGCAGGTCCGTAATACTGTTGTGGAGAAGTTTAAAGCCGGATTTGGATACAAAAAGATTTCCAAAGCTTTAAACATCCCAAGGAGCACTGTGCAAGAGATCATTTTGAAATGGAAGGAGTATCAGACCACTGCAAATCTACCAAGACCTGGCTGTCCCTCTAAACTTTCAGCTCAGACAAGGAGAAGACTGATCAGAGATGCAGCCAAGAGGCCCATGATCACTCTGGATGAACTGCAGAGAACTACAGCTGAGGTGGGAGAGTCTGTCCATAGGACAACAATCAGTCGTACACTGCACAAATCTGGCCTTTATGGAAGAGTGGCAAGAAGAAAGCCATTTCTCAAAGATATCCATAAAAAGTCTCGTCTAAAGTTTGCCACAAGCCACCTGGGAGACACACCAAACATGTGGAAGAAGGTGCTCTGGTCCGATGAAACCAAAATCCAACTTTTTGGCCACAATGCAAAACTATATGTTTGGCGTAAAAGCAACACAGCTCATCACCCTCAACACACCATCCCCACTGTGAAACATGGTGGTGGCAGCATCATGGTTTGGGCCTGCTTTTCTTCAGCAGGGACAGGGAAGATTTTTAAAATTGAGGGGAAGATGGATGCAGCCAAATACAGGACCATTCTGGATGAAAACCTGTTGGAGTCTGCAAAAGACCTGAAACTGGGGCGGAGATTTATCTTCCAACAAGACAATGATCCCAAACATACAGCAAAATCTACAAAGGAATGGTTCACAAATAAACGTATCCAGGTGTTAGAATGGCCAAGTCAAAGTCCAGACCTGAATCCAATCGAGAATCTGTGGAAAGAGCTGAAAACTGCTGTTCACAAACGCTCTCCATCCAACCTCACTGAGCTCGAGCTGTTTTGCAAGGAAGAATGGGCAAGAATTTCAGTCTCTCGATGTGCAAAACTGATAGAGACATACCCCAAGCGACTTGCAGCTGTAATCGCAGCAAAAGGTGGCTCTACAAAGTATTAACGTAAGGGGGCCGAATAATTTTGCACGCCCCACTTTTCATTTTTTTATTAGTTAAAAAAGTTTCAAAAATCCAAAAGATTTCGTTCCACTTCACAATTGTGTCCCACTTGTTGGTGATTCTTCACAAAAAATAAAAATTTTATATCTTTATGTTTGAAGCCTGAAATGTGGCAAAAGGTTGAAAAGTTCAAGGGGGCCGAATACTTTCGCAAGGCACTGTATATATATATATATATATATATATATATTATATATATATATGTATTTTTTTTATATATATATATATATATATTTTGTAACAAAGCTGGAACTTTCCACTTCTGTCAGATGGAAGTGACACGTAAAACTTTAACACTGGAACGCCGATCACCTTCAAAGAACTGGTGCCAAATACCAGATCTCTAGCTGAATATATTCACCAGCATCGGGGGATGGGGTAAATCTGTGTCACTTTGTGTATTTTATTTTCTCTTTTCTTTGTTTGGACCCTTCTGGGCTGTGTAAAAATCCCTCTGAACCCCACAACTGGTGAACAACAAAATGAAGCATTAAAGAGATAATAACAACAGACCTCAAATCTGTTTCATCAAAACTGTAACGTGACTGCAGGGGCTCAATAAACCCCAAAAAAAGAAGAAGAAGAATGCCGACACACACGAGCTCCATTTCATAAGATCTTGCTTCATAGAAAGTAACAAGCTTACCCGTTTTGGCCTTGGTTGGCCGTCGCCACAAGCTAAAAACGAATCCAATGAAAGGATCCGAAGGGTGTTGTGCAGCGGGCACGTCATACCAGCTCATGGAAAGGAAAGAGTACAGGGTGCCAACTAAGTGCAGTAGATAGGAAAATACTTTAACATAAAAAATAAAAAAAATCACAAGTGGCAACTCACAAGATGCATAACGTCCATACGCTCCTCATCTTCATGCATCTTGTGAGTTGCCACTTGAATTTTTATAAAGTTACTATTTTTGATAAAGACTTTTCCTATACTGTATACTGTTACAGTATCTCACACAAGTCAGTACACCCCTCACATTTTTGTAAATCTTTTCTTCTATCTTTTCATGTGACAACACTGAAGAAATGACACTTGTCTACAATGTAAAGTAGTGAGTGTACAGCTTGTATAACAGTGTAAATTTGCTGTCCCCTCAAAATAACTCAACACACAGCCATTAATGTCTAAACCGCGGGCAACAAAAGTGAGTACACCCCTAAGTGAAAATGTCCAAATTGGGCCCAAAGTGTCAATATTTTGTGTGGCCACCATTATTTTCCAGCACTGCCTTAACCCTCTTGGGCATGGAGTTCACCAGAGCTTCACAGGTTACCACTGGAGTCCTCTTCACAGAGCTGGTGGATGTTAGAGACCTTGCGCTCCTCCACCTTCCGTTTGAGGATGTCCCACAGATGCTCAATAGGGTTTAGGTCTGGAGACATGCTTGGCCAGTCCATCACCTTTACCCTCAGCTTCTTTAGCAAGGCAGTGGTCAAAGGCAGTCTCTGAAGGGAGGAGATCATGCTCTGCTTCAGTATGTCACAGTACATATTGGCATTCATGGTTCCCTCAATGATCTGTAGCTCCCCAGTGCCGGCAGCACTCATGCAGCCCCAGACCATGACACTCCCACCACCATGCTTGGCTGTAGACAAGACACACTTGTCTTTGTCCTCCTCACCTGGTTGCCCCCACACACGCTTGTCACCATCTGAACCAAATAAGTTTATCTTGGTCTCATCAGACCACAGGACATGGTTCCAGTAATCCATGTCCTTAGTCTGCTTGTCTTCAGCAAACTGTTTTGCGGGATTTCTTGTGCATCATCTTTAGAAGAGGCTTCCTTCTGGGACGACAGCCATGCAGACCAATTTGATGCAGTGTGCGGCGTATGGTCTGAGCACTGACAGGCTGACCCCCCCACCCCTTCCAATGCTGGCAGCACTCATACGTCTATTTCCCAAAGACAACCTCTGGATATGACGCTGAGCACGTGACCTCAACTTCTTTGGTGGACCATGGCGAGGCCTGTTCTGAGTGGAACCTGTCCTGTTATACCGCTGTATGGTCTTGGCCACCGTGCTGCAGCTCAGTTTCAGGGTCTTAGCAATCTTCTTATAGCCTAGGCCATCTTTATGTAGAGCAACAATTCTTTTTTTCAGATCCTCAGAGAGTTCTTTGCAATGAGGTGCCATGTTGAATGTCCAGTGACCAGTATGAGAGAGTGAGAGCGATAACACCAAATTTAACACACCTGCTCCACATTCACACCTGAGATCTTGTAACACTAAAGAGTCACATGACATCGGGAAGGGAAATGGCTAATTGGGCCCCATTTGGACATTTTCACTTAGGGGTGTACTGACTTTTGTTGCCAGCGGTTTAGACATTAATGGCTGTGTGTTGAGTTATTTTGAGGGGACAGCAAATTTACACTGTTATACAAGCTGTACACTCAACTACTTTACATTGTAGCAAAGTGTCATTTCTTCAGTGTTGACACATGAAAAGATAGAAGAAAAGATTTACAAAAATGTGAGGGGTGTACTCACTTTTGTGAGATACTGTAGTTGGCGCCCTCTGCTGTTCCCTTTATTTATTGAAGAGATTATCTCAGTCTCGTTAAGGAGCTGTCATTGATATCTTTGGACCTATGGACTTTTTAGTAAAGTCCTACACCCCCAGAGCACATTCACATGTATGAAGACGTTGCAGTTTAGGTGTATCCATACCTGCACCATTCTTGATAATTCTCTGCATGGTTGCTGTGGAGCCTGGGGGTGGAAGGGGCCCCATTGGGGAGGGGGGGGGGCTGTTGGGGAAGTCTAAACACTTTAGCTCTGGTGCCTTTTTCTACCTCAACCCCCTTGAATTTCAGAGCTTTTCATCATTTTCGTGATGCTTCCTTTGGCGATGCCTAATGTAATATACATCATTTTTTGCGAGGACTTACATTTGGAAACACATTTAAATGCATATATATTTTTAAATAAATAAAATATTTTAAAAAAATTAAATCATTTATTTCAAATAATTTAACTTATTTAATTAATTAATTATGGGGAAAAAGGGTTAACATAGGTATAAGTCGGTTTGAAGGGCACAAATTAGCATTATGGTGATTTTGTTCACAGATATGCGATCGCTAAAAATTCTAAATTTGACTGACTGTATATTA
This sequence comes from Lithobates septentrionalis, assembly GCA_037952835.1. Lineage (NCBI taxonomy): Eukaryota > Metazoa > Chordata > Amphibia > Anura > Ranidae > Lithobates > Lithobates septentrionalis. The sequence goes on along the minus strand of JBBDGP010005194.1, from coordinate 5,029 downwards.
TATAAATTCATTATTTCTCTCATTTTTTTTAAAAAAAAAAATTCACATTTTTTTCATGGGGGGAGGGGGGGGCTCTGGATCTGGTTATCGGAGACCAGATCCATTCCTCCCCAGGCAGATGTGTAGCATCAGATCACTTTTAATAGTGATCTATTGCCCCCACTAAATCTACTGCTGCAGGGAGAGGCTGGACACAGCAGAAGCATTCTGTTTACTTTTGCTTTTATATCGCCCTCCTGTGGAGAGGTCTGTAGAAGCACCAGGATCTGATCCTTTCCTCTTCTGAGCTTAGTGCTGGATGCTGTCTACACCTCCAATGAGACCCTCGTAATCCGCTGCGGACAGGTGCCGTTCTAAAAGAGCACTGGGGACTCTAATGGTTAAATATGAGAAAACCTGTGTGAGGATAACACATATCCATTATTAGGGATTAAAGAGGTTGCCACCTGTACCCCCCTCCCTGACCCTGTACCCCCACAACATTGACTCTGTCACCGTAACACTGACCCTGTACCCCCTTGTGACACTGACCCTGTACCCCCTGTAACCCTTACCCCCTATGACACTGACCCTGTTTCCCTATGACATTGACCCTGTACCCCCTGTGACAATCACCCTGTGACTCCATGACACTGACCCTGTACCCCCTGTGACACGGATCCTGTACCGCCAGTGACACTGATCCTGTACCCCCTGTGGTACTGACCCTATACCCCCCATGACACTGACCCCATATCCCCTCTGACACTTACCCTGTAACTCCATGACACTGACCCTTTACCCCCTGTGACACTGACCCTGCACCCCTATGACATTGACCTTGTACCCCCTATGACACTGACCCTGTGCCCCCTGTGATACTGACCCTGTACCCCCCTATGACACTGACACTGTACCCCCTGTCACCCTGACCCCTTACCTCCATGACACTGACCCTGTAGCTCCTGTGACACTGACCCTGTACCCCTATGACATTGACCCTGTACCCCCTGTGACATTGACCCTGTACCCCTATGACACTGACCCTGTACCCCGTGTGATACTGACCCTGTACCCCCCATGACACGGACCCTGTACCCCCCATGACACGGACCCTGTACCCCTGTGACACTGATCCTGTACCCCATGTGGAACTGACCCTGTACTGTCTGTGACATTTACCCTGTCCCCCCACAACACTGACCCTGTACCCCCTTGTGACACTGACCCTGTACCCCTATGTCACTGACTCTGTACCCCCTGTGACACTGACCCTGTAACCCCTGTGATACTGACCCTGTACCCCCATGACACTGACCTGGTACCCCCTTGTGACACTGACCCTGTACCCCCTGTGACACTGATCCTGTACCCCTGTGATACTGATCCTGTATGCCCCGTGGCACTGACCCTGTACCCCCTGTGACACTGATCCTGTACCCCCTGTAATACTGATCCTGTACCCCCTGTGACACTGACCCTATATCCCCCATGACACTGACCCTGTACCCCCTGTGACCCTGACCATGTACCCCCTATGACCCTGACCCTGTACCCCCTGTGACACTGACTCTGTACCCCCTGTGACCCTGACCATGTACCCCCTATGACCCTGACCCTGTACCCCCTGTGACACTGACTCTGTACCCCCTGTGACCCTGACCATGTACCCCCTATGACCCTGACCCTGTACCCCCTGTGACACTGACTCTGTACCCCCTGTGACCCTGACCTTGTACCCCCTATGACCCTGACCCTGCACCCCCTGTGACACTGACCCTGTACCCCCTGTGGCATCTCCAATTGAGAAGAGTTGATGTCAGATGTACAGGAGGAGACTTCAGAAAGGTTGTCACCAGTCACAGGTCTCCTTAGCAGGGGAAATGTATTTAGCTGTCTTAGTAATGTACAGTATGGACAGTCTCTCTTGTACACATAGAGGACACACCATGGACCCCAGCTCTGGTCTGGAGACCCCAATTTCAGATGGAAGGAGAACTATAATACAAGTACTGACTATGCTGACAGCTCACCTGATACCTGTCCTCGATTTAGACAGTAGGGGGGATGCACCCCATTAAAATGTTGCTATGTGGCCCCATGATCTGTAGTTACCCCCCCCCCCCCATGGACAGTAAGCCTCAGGGAGGTTCTCTTTATTATTTTTATTTTTGCATAATTCGTTCCTCTGAATCCACACGCGGAAGAGGATTAAAGGATTCATTTTCTGCCTCTTGAACGAAAAAGAACATTTTTTTATACATTTTCAGCCTCTTTCCCACGCTAATTGAATATTTGGAAACCGTCTGACAGCCAAAAGAGACTTTCCTTCCCCCGCTGCACACACACACATCCTCCGCCAACACCGCTATTTCCACCAATGCTGGAGAACAGTGGAGGATCGGCCTCAAGTTTCTGACCTGGCCGGAGCAGCTTTCCCCTGCCGGCTGTGCACTCCAATTTATCTCCGGCATTTAATGCTAAAAAAGGCCGGCTGTAAATACTCTTAACCCCTTCAGTACCGGGCATTTTTACCCCCTTCCTGCCCAGGCGAACTTTCAGCTTTCAGCGCTGTCGCACTTTGAATGACAATTGCGCGGTCATGCAACACTGTACACATAGGATATGATATCATTTTTTTTTTCACACAGATAGAGCTTTCTTTTGGTGATATTTAATCACCACTGGGGTTTTGATATTTTTTGCTAAATAAATGAAAACATTTTGAAAAAATACACATTTTCTTAATTTCTGTTATAAAATTTTGCAAATAAATAATCTTTCTTCATAAATTTGGGCCAAAATGTGTTCTGCTACATTTCTTTGGTGAAAATAACCCAAATCATTGTATATAATTTAGTCTGGCAGCGGCAGGTTGCGGGCTCTGGTGGCAGCGGCGGGTTGCGGGCTCTGGCGGCAGCAGCAGGTTTTGGCGGGTTGCAGGCTCTGGCAGCAGCAGCGCGTTGCAGGCTCTGGTGGCAGCGGGCTTGTATGGACAGTGGGCGGGCTCCTGTGTCTTCTGTGCTGCTCCTCCCTTCTTCTCCTAGGCGTCCAATAGGTTCGCCTGTCCTTTCAGCCCATCGGGTGACGGGTATCAGACCTGCTTCCCGATTGGCCAGGAGGAGGATTAGTGTTGCAACGCTGAATATTCATTCGCTGTTGAAACACACCTGGGTGGGCTCCGAACGCAGTGCTCTGTGCCCCAAGCCCACCCTATTTAGAAGCCTATTAGAGCCTCTGGATCTAATCAGTGCTTCAAAAAACACCCACCTGCCCACCCCCGCCATAGGAATTCATGTGCCCGGCGTCCTGAAAGGGGCTGGACGCATGGATGGGGGAGGGGGGGCACAGCCCGTGTACCCGCAATGGATGGGCTGTCCCTGCAGGATATACAGTATCTCACAAAAGTGTGTACACCCCTCACATTTTTTGGATGAGCTCGGGCATGTTATTTGGATATACCGTATTTATCGGCGTATAACACGATCAGGCATATAACTTGCACCTTCGCTTTAAGAGGGAAGTTTCAGGAAAAAAACGTAAATTTTAAATAAAGAGCTGTGAAGCAAAATAAAGGTCAGTGCCCATCAATGCAGCCTAATCAATGCCCATCTGCAGCCTCACCAGCCCCACCATTGCCATGAATGCAGCCTCTGAATGCAGCCTCACCATTGCCATGAATGCAGCCTCTGAATGCAGCCTCACCATTGCCATGAATGCAGCCTCTGAATGCAGCCTCACCATTGCCATGAATGAAGCCTCAGAATGCAGCCTCACCATTGCCATGAATGAAGCCTCAGAAAGCAGCCTCACCATTGCCATATGGAGCCTCTGAATGCAGCCTCACCATTGCCATGAATGGAGCCTCTGAATGCAGCCTCACCATTGCCATGAATGCAGCCTCTGAATGCAGCCTCACCATTGCCATGAATGCAGCCTCTGAATGCAGCCTCACCATTGCCATGAATGAAACCTCTGAATGCAGTCTCACCAGTGCTTTGAATGCAGCCTCACCATTGCCATCAGTGCAGCCTGATCCATGCCCATCTGCAGCCTCGGAGAGGACAGGGAGGGGGCGGTACAAGCTCCAACAGATTACATCCAGGAGAATCTCCTGTTTACATGGCGGTCTCTTTAATACAAAGTCCCACCTCCTATGATAGACAGAACAGTCGTCCAATGGCAGCCCAGGAGACGGGACTTCCTATTACAGAAGCCGCCGAGTAAACAGGAGATTTTCTGTATGTAATCTGACGGCACTCGTCCCACCCCCCTCCCTGTCCTCTCCGAGGAACGATAAACACGGTATATATCTTTTGTGGCCCCCTTAACGGATTTGTTGGGGGCCACAAAAGATTTATATATCCAAATTACCAGTGGGGCCGTATGAAACCGGACCACGGGCCTCAATTAACCCGCCGGCCAGACTTTGGACCTGCTTGGGCTATAAGAAGGTTGCCAAGACCCTGAAACTGAGCTGCAGACCATTCCTGCGATATAACAGGACAGGTTCCCCTCAGAACAGGCCTCGCCATGGTCCACCAAAGAAGTTGAGGTCACGTGCTCAGCGTCATATCCAGAGGTTGAAACGCTGGTACCCGATTGGTTGCCATGCACAGGTTTTGGCCTCTCCAGTCTTAGTGAACTCCCCTCTATGGATGTTGTGTTGGGCTGTGTTGCCAAAAATTTCATTGGTGCAAATTTTGATGCTTTGAGATACCAATCGCAGTTCTAGCCTTCATTTTTTTTCTTTTTTTTTAATATTTTATTTATTGGAACCAGAAGAAAAGCAAATCCCCAGCTTTCCTTTTCAATGCTTAACCACTTGTCTACTGGGGCAATGTATTCATTTTTGGCACGCATGTTAAAATCAGCATTTTTTTTCTCTAGAAATGACTTTAACCCCCCAAATACAAATGGATTACACTTTTCGTCAAAGCACAAAATCACGTTATGCGTCCAACAATCTACGTCAGGGCGAATGGCCAAAAGAAAAAAAAAAAAAAAAACAAGGTCGTTGAAAACGCTGCAACTAATCCCCATGACCACC
>JBBDGP010005193.1:0-82482 GCA_037952835.1 Lithobates septentrionalis | reverse complement strand
GGGGTCCTGTTGGGCTTTCCCTGTAAAATATAAAACATTTTGTGTTGTTGCTTCGAGGCAGAATATTCCTCTTCTATCCTCTTGTGCCGGGGATATGGAAACAACAGTGTAGCGGGCGGGTTGTGTACGGGGACACCCACACTTTCCTCAGTTTGCTCTACGCAATGTGAATCTACAGCAATGACCGATTAATCCCGGGGATCTCTGTAAATTCTCAACAATCCCAACTCTCCCCCGAGCAATCACTGATCCCTCCAGATCCACCATCCTGGAGAGATCCCAAGAGATCAACTCTCCCAAGTGATCACTGACCCCTCCAGATCCACCATCCTGGAGAGATCCATAGAAATCAACTTCCCCCTGAGTGATCACTGATCCCTCTAGATCCACCATCCTGGAGAGATCCCTAGAGATCAACTCTCCCAAGTGATCACTGACCCCTCCAGATCCACCATCCTGGAGAGATCCCTAGAGATCAACTCTCCCAAGTGATCACTGACCCCTCCAGATCCACCATCCTGGAGAGATCCCTAGAGATCAACTCTCCCAAGTGATCACTGACCCCTCCAGATCCACCATCCTGGAGAGATCTCAAGAGATCAACTCTCCCAAGTGATCACTGATCCCTCTAGATCCACCATCCTGGAGAGATCCATAGAAATCAACTTCCCCCTGAGTGATCACTGATCCCTCTAGAATCCACCATCCTGGAGAGATCCCTAGAAATCAATTTTCCCCTAAACAATCACTGATCCCCCAGCTCAACTATCCTGGAGCGATTCCAAGAGATCAACCCTCCCCTGAGCAATCACTGATCCCTCCAGATCCACTATTCCTGTATGGATCCCAAGGGATCAACTCTGCCTTGAGTGATCACCGATTCCTCCAGATCCACTATCCTGGAGGGATCACAAGAGATCAACTTTGACCTGAGAAATTACAGATTCCTCCAGAACCACTATCCTTGAGGGATCCTGAGAGATCAGCTCTACTCCAGATCAACTCTCCCCTGAGTACCTTGAGCTATAATGGATCCCTATAGATTGGCACCTCACCTCTTCTCCTGGACCTCCAGTATGTTCTCTATGCCGATGGCGCTGCTCCGCCTGGAGCTGAACGGTCCGGACTTCTTCCTGGTGGGACTTTTTCCCGGAACGATGAGAGACTAGAAGAGATGAAACGATGTAACTTCCCACAAATATAATCCACGTCTATTATAAACCAGCGGGGGAGGGGGGGACACTACTGCCTGTTCTACCGATATTCATCCTATCAGATCCCGGCACAGGGAGGTCTCGTATGTCTTCTCAGCACTAATATAAAGGAATATCAACTCCACGGAGGGAAATCATTGATTAATATTAATAGGAAATTTTATCTCAATGATGGAAAGAGAGATTGCTGATCCCGGGAATATCAGATCACCTCAGGGGGTCAGGATGGGGTTTTCCCCGGTTGTAGTACATTGGACCATGCTATATGGGGGGTTGTTGTGCTTTCCTCTAGATCTACGGTGGGTGCAGGTTCTGTAGATGGAGCTCTTCTAATTATTAATTGTCTATTGGTTGAACGCGTTTCGTCTTTTGTTAGATTATTACCAGCAGGGGCATCACCCTGAAATGTTTCCATGATGTGTATTCTCTCTTTGTAACAATATAAAAAGTAAATGTAATGGGTTTTGTTTGGCGGGTGTGTCGGACAGGTAGCAGGCAGCGGTGGCAGAGGGGCTGTGCGGGATCCTGCATCTCGCTGGGTGGTAAATATACAGACAAAATCATTTCCAGCACAACCCCCCCCCCCAATACAACCCTTCTGTGAGCAGGAGAAAACATCCACCTCTTCTATGGTTCCTATGCCTATGGCACTTCCGCGGCGTCCATGCCGGTTGGGCGTTTTCCCTGGCACAAGCAACGACTAGTGGGCAGGAAGGAGCGTGGCACAGAGACACAGAGGAGATGAAATGTGGGCAGAAAAGGGTTAATGGAGAGGAAATAATGGAGTGTTAGTTAAGGAGACAGAACCGGATGATGAAACGAAAAGGAACCGGACAGGAGAGAGAGACGGGAGAGAAAAAGAGAGAAAACCAGTCATGCACAGAATGGACTGTCTGTCGTCAGATATGGTTAATCACCGTGCCAGATACTGTATGGTGGGAGCTTATGGTTGTGATGGCGGACTAATCCGGGATGATGGCGTGTATACCAGGGCCACCATGGGCTGGGAACACCTCCCTCCATGCACTGGGAACACCTCCCTCCATACACTGGGAACACTTCCCTCCATTGGATGGGAACACCTTTCCGCTGGGAACATATCCCTTCATTGGCTGGGAACACCTACCCGCTGGGAACACCTCCCTCCACTAGCTTGGAACACCTACCCGCTGGGAACACCTCCCTCCACTAGCTTGGAACACCTACCCACTGGGAACACCTACCTCCATTGGCCGGGAACACCTCCCTCCATGGGCCGGGAACACCTACCTCCATGGGCCGGGAACACCTACCTCCATGGGCCGGGAACACCTACCTCCATGGGCCGGGAACACCTACCTCCATGGGCCGGGAACACCTACCTCCATGGGCCGGGAACACCTACCTCCATGGGCCGGGAACACCTACCTCCATGGGCCGGGAACACCTACCTCCATGGGCCGGGAACACCTACCTCCATGGGCCGGGAACACCTACCTCCATGGGCCGGGAACACCTACCTCCATGGGCCGGGAACACCTACCTCCATGGGCCGGGAACACCTTCCTCCATGGGCCGGGAACACCTCCCTCCATGGGCCGGGAACACCTCCCTCCATGGGCCGGGAACACCTTCCTCCATGGGCCGGGAACACCTCCCTCCATGGGCCGGGAACACCTTCCTCCATGGGCCGGGAACACCTTCCTCCATGGGCCGGGAACACCTCCCTCCATGGGCCGGGAACACCTTCCTCCATGGGCCGGGAACACCTCCCTCCATGGGCCAGGAACACTTCTTCACTGGGTAGGAATACCTTCTTCCATTGGCTCCTCTAGACTGGGAAAATCTCCCTCTATTGGCTGGAAACACCTTTTGCCTGGACTGGGAACCCCTTCCTCCATGGGAACATCTCCCATCTGAGAACACCAACCACCATGGGCTGAGGACACCCTCCATCGAGGAACACCTGCCTATATGAGCTGGGAACACCACCTATCTGGGAACACCTTCCACCATGGGCCGGGAACACTTTCTTCCTCAGGAATATGTTCCTCTATGGGCTGGGAGCACCTTATTCCATGGGCTAAGAGCACCTCCCTCATGCTCCAGTCTCCCACCCGGACTGGAAACTCCTTCCTTTATGTGCTGGGAACATCTCCCTCCATGAGCTAGGGACACCATCCACTGTGGGCTGGAAACGCCTCCCTCCATGGGCTGGGAATACCGAGATAGGAACACCTCCCTCCATTGACTGGGAACGCCTCCTTCCATGGGTTGGGAACACCTCACTCTATGGACTGGGAACGCCTCCTTCCATGGACTGGGAACGCCTCCTTCCATGGACTGGGAACACTTCAATGAAAGCCTAACTATCAGCCACTTGAGGTAAAGGATGGATGACTGAATATCTCCAATTCATTATTCTGGGTTCTCTACATAGTACCAGAATCCGCTACATCCCAGAAGAGCCGCCTAGTGATTGGCCAGCCTGCTGGAAAGCTGGGGGACTCTGCAATATTGGATCTGAATTGCTCCACACTGTCCAACTCCAGCAAAAACGGATTTAATTATGGATGGAGTGGAGGAGCGTTATAGAGCGTCAGTCAGGGAAATTTCCCCTCATTTCCTGTCATGGCAGGAAGTCTCTCTAATGGGGTCACCAGACAAAACCATTATTGGTGGAGAGGCGGGATCTTTGTGTCTTCTTGTCCCGGTGACCCTCTATTTCTTGTATGGGTGTCACAGGGGCAGGAAATAAGGGAAAATCTCCCCAGAATGTTGAAATCCAGAAATAACATTTTCTGAGGTTAGACCTTACAATCAGCTCCTTGGGAATCAACTTCCACAATCCACTCCTGTCCCCTGCACCAGGGCCCAGTATTTAGTGGGGTGCCCTTTAAATAAAGATGGCGGTGAGCTGTGATACAAAGTTCAAGCTTGTGATAGTGTCGGAGACCCTATACACCCCCCCCCAATCCCAGGAGATCCCTGTTATACTGAACACTCACTATTCCCGGAGGTTTGGGCATCTCGGGGTTGTTGTGTCCGAAGCTGCCACTGTGGCTGGTGGAGACGGTGTTCTGCTTCTTATTGCTGAGCCCCATGGCGTCCATGGATTGGCTACGGCTCCTAATCACGCGCTGCAGAGATAAGGACCAGGGAAAAGGAGATATAAATATTCCAGAGGACCTGTATGGGTCACCACTAAAGAGAAATTGTGTTATCACTGCTACCTACTCTGTATTCATGTGTTATCACTGCTACCTACTCTGTATTCATGTGTTATCACTACTACCTACTCTATTCATGTGTTATCACTGCTACCTACTCTGTATTCATGTGTTATCGCTGCTACCTACTCTGTATTCATGTGTTATCACTACCTACTCTATTCATGTGTTATCACTGCTACCTACTCTGTATTCATGTGTTATCACTACTACCTACTCTGTGTTCATGGATTATAACAACTAACTACTCTGTATTAATATATTATAACTGCTACCCACCCTGTATTCATGTATTGTCACTGCTATCTGCTCTGTGTTCATGTATTATTGTTCCCTGTCCTATAGTAATGTATTATTAATGTTACCTGTTCTGCTCATTATTTTTTTCCCCACTTTTGTCCCTTGTTTTCTATCTTCAGTCTGTAAGGTCCTGAGGAAGTGGGGTTTTTCCTCAAAACGTGTCAACTTTGTTACAGCTGCTGCCTAGACACCACATCTGGGTTTTTCAGGAAGTGGTTGTTGATACATCTATGACCTCTAATATGCATTTTAATATTTGTTTACCAATAAAATGTAATAATTACTCTTTTAATGGAGTTTTGAGTTACTATTGGAGGCACATGTAAAGTCCCATTATTTTCCTCCTGGTGCCCAACGTGTAGGGGCGATGACCCCTCTGGTAATGTGTTAGGGGCGATGCCCCCTCTGGTAACGTGTAGGGACGATGCCCCCTCTGGTAACGTGTAGGGGCGATGCCCCCTCTGGTAACGTGTAGGGACGATGCCCCCTCTAGTAACGTGTAGGGACGATGCCCCCTCTTGTAAGGTGTAGGGACGATGCCCCCTCTGGTAACGTGTAGGAACGATGACCCCTCTGGTAACGTGTAGGGACGATGCCCCCTCTGGTAACGTGTAGGGGCGATGCCCCCTCTGGTAACGTGTAGGGACGATGACCCCTCTGGTAATGTGTAGGGACGATGACCCCTCTGGTAACGTGTAGGGACGATGCCCCCTCTAGTAACGTGTAGGGACGATGCCCCCTCTAGTAACGTGTAGGGGCGATGCCCCCTTTGGTAACGTGTAGGGACGATGCCCCCTCTAGTAACGTGTAGGGAAGATGCCCCCTCTAGTAACGTGTAGGGAAGATGCCCCCTCTAGTAACGTGTAGGGACGATGACCCCTCTGGTAACGTGTAGGGACGATGCCCCCTCTGGTAAGGTGTAGAGGCGATGTCCCCTCTGGTAACGTGTAGGGACGATGCCCCCTCTAGTAACGTGTAGGGACGATGCCCCCTCTAATAACGTGTAGGGACGATGCCCCCTCTAGTAACGTGTAGGGACGATGCCCCCTCTTGTAAGGTGTAGGGACGATGCCCCCTCTGGTAACGTGTAGGAACGATGACCCCTCTGGTAACGTGTAGGGACGATGCCCCCTCTGGTAACGTGTAGGGACGATGCCCCCTCTGGTAACGTGTAGGGACGATGCCCCCTCTGGTAACGTGTAGGGACGATGCCCTCTCTAGTAACGTGTAGGGACGATGACCCCTCTGGTAACGTGTAGGGGCGATGACCCCTCTGGTAAGGTGTAGAGGCGATGACCCCTCTGGTAACGTGTAGGGGCGATGACCCCTCTGGTAACGTGTAGGGGCGATGACCCCTCTGGTAACGTGTAGGGACCATGACCCCTCTGGTAACGTGTAGGGACGATGCCCCCTCTAGTAACGTGTAGGGACGATGACCCCTCTGGTAACGTGTAGGGACAATGCCCCCTCTGGTAACGTGTAGAGGCGATGACCCCTCTGGTAGCGTGTAGGGACGATGACCCCTCTGGTAACGTGTAGGGACGATGACCCCTCTGGTAACGTGTAGGGACGATGACCCCTCTGGTAACGTGTAGGGACGATGCCCCCTCTGGTAACGTGTAGGGACGATGACCCCTCTGGTAACGTGTAGGGACGATGCCCCCTCTAGTAACGTGTAGGGGCGATGCCCCCTCTGGTAACGTGTAGGGAAGATGCCCCCTCTGGTAACGTGTAGGGAAGATGCCCCCTCTGGTAATGTGTAGGGACGATGACCCCTCTGGTAACATGTAGGGGCGATGCCCCCTTTGGTAACGTGTAGGGACGATGCCCCCTCTGGTAACGTGTAGGGGCGATGCCCCCTCTGGTAAGGTGTAGAGGCGCTGACCCCTCTGGTAAGGTGTAGAGGCGCTGACCCCTCTGGTAAGGTGTAGAGGCGCTGACCCCTCTGGTAACGTGTAGGGACGATGACCCCTCTGGTAACGTGTAGGGACGATGACCCCTCTGGTAACATGTAGGGGCGATGCCCCCTTTGGTAACGTGTAGGGACGATGCCCCCTCTGGTAACGTGTAGGGACGATGCCCCCTCTGGTAACGTGTAGGGACGATGCCCCCTCTGGTAACGTGTAGGGACGATGCCCCCTCTGGTAACGTGTAGGGACGATGCCCCCTCTGGTAACGTGTAGGGACGATGCCCCCTCTGGTAACGTGTAGGGACGATGCCCCCTCTGGTAACGTGTAGGGACGATGCCCCCTCTGGTAAGGTGTAGAGGCGCTGACCCCTCTGGTAACGTGTAGGGACGATGCCCCCTCTGGTAACGTGTAGGGACGATGCCCCCTCTGGTAACGTGTAGGGACGATGCCCCCTCTGGTAACGTGTAGGGACGATGCCCCCTCTGGTAACGTGTAGGGACGATGCCCCCTCTGGTAACGTGTAGGGGCGATGCCCCCTCTGGTAATGTGTAGGGGCGATGACCCCACTGGTAACGTGTAGGGGCGATGACCCCTCTGGTAACGTGTAGGGGCGATGACCCCTCTGGTAAGGTGTAGAGGCGATGACCCCTCTGGTAACGTGTAGGGGCGATGACCCCTCTGGTAACGTGTAGGGGCGATGACCCCTCTGGTAACGTGTAGGGGCGATGACCCCTCTGGTAAGGTGTAGAGGCGATGACCCCTCTGGTAACGTGTAGGGGCGATGACCCCTCTGGTAACGTGTAGGGGCGATGACCCCTCTGGTAAGGTGTAGAGGCGATGACCCCTCTGGTAACGTGTAGGGGCGATGACCCCTCTGGTAACGTGTAGGGGCGATGACCCCTCTGGTAACGTGTAGGGGCGATGACCCCTCTGGTAACGTGTAGAGGCGATGACCCCTCTGGTAACGTGTAGGGGCGATGACCCCTCTGGTAATTTGTAGAGACGATCCCCCTCTGGTAAGAACAATGGTATCTATGCAGTACTGCCCTTCGGCCACCAGATGTCAGTATATGACAATGTAAGAGAAGGCAGCAGACGGAGGGGGTGATGCACTTGGAGGATATCTGCTCAGCTGTAATAAATCGACTGAACTCAATACAGTCTGCGCCCTTCACATTCGTCCAACCAAAGACTCTGCCTGAGGAGCGACCAGTCTCTACAATCTGCCTGACAATCCGCCATTCACCGAACATTCGCTGACTTCTGCCCTGTAGATCCGTATTAATGTAATTCTTCGATGGGTGCAGGAAGACGTTACCGGAAAGTGCTGTACTGACAGCACTGCCTAATACACAGAGAGCCACTAGAGGGCGATGGTGCACAATGCTGTATGGCTGACTGCCCTCAGCTCCTGTACTGACAGCACTGCCCATTATAAAGGCAGCCACTAGAGGGCGTACCGTACTAATACAATTCTCACCTTAAAAGACTCGAAGAATCCACCTCCTCCTCCCCCTCCGTTCTCCATCTTGTCATCGTCCCCGCACAGGCCCATCATGGATTGGCTGTTAATGTGAAGCTCCTCGTACAGAGTCTCCAGCAACGCTACTCGTGTGCGCTCCTAACATGACAAGAATCAGAAGGTGACACCAGCAACAGTATACACTACACATCATGAATGGCAGCGCTATCAGCGTATCGGAGCCATACAATTCCCACAGAGGGTCTAACCCCGGGAATCTCCCCCATTGAGAGGTGATGTGCTCCTCGGGGGCGGGTTTACGTCTCACCTCCAGCTTGGCGAACTTCTCGGCTTTATAACAGGCGTACTCCGCGTTGATCAGCTTCGTCAGGAGGAATTCCTGGAACTCTGACCCCTGAGTGAGGGAAGAGAAGAGCGGTGATGGAAGGATTCTCCGCGGTCCGAGCGTTCAGGACTGACAGTCCAATGGCTCAGGCCCAGAAACTCGAGAAGGCAGTAATTTGTACCAGCAGAGGAGCAGCTGTCCGCCTCTGGTCACATGACCCTGGGTCTTACCTTCCGGAAAACTGCCGGCTCTGGGAGGGGTGGACCGAAGAAAGGCACGTCGTCCCGAGCCGTCACCGAGACCTGAAAGACAGCAACGGCGGCAGTCAGACCCCCTGAACACGCTGCACACGGAGCGCCAGCAGGGACCGCTCAGCCGCTATCAGTGGTAATGGGGGCTGACAGGGGCGTGACCCACCGCTGACTCCCATCACCACCGATTAGCGTCAGGCAGTCACCGGAAAAACCTACTGAGCCGCAGATTTACCCAAATTGGATTCAGGCTCTGATTTCACCATGCTACATTGTTTACCAACGAAGTCATGTGATGACTATCATAGCGATCACGTGACCTTGTTTGTTGGGGTCCAGGAGAGGTGGGAGGAGCTTCTGGAACCTCCAGGGTAAGAAATGAAATACGCCATTCCAATTACCACAGGTTAGTGCATCACCATTCACTTTACAGTGCCTTGAATAAGTATTCATACCCCTTGAAATTCTCCACATTTTGTTACAACCAAAACCATAAATGTATTTTATTGGGATTTTATGTGATGGACCAACACAAAGTGTCACATAATTGTGAAGTGGAAGGAAAATGATAAATGATACAAATAAATATGTGAAAAGTGTGTGTGTGGGGGGGGGGGGGCATTTGTATGGCGTCCCCCGGAGTCAATACTTTGTAGAACCCCCTTTCTCTACAAGTCTTTTTGGGGGTGTCTCTACCAGCTTTGCACATCTAGAGAGGACATTTCTGCCCATTCTTCTTTGTAAAATATCTCAAGCTCTGTCAGATTGGATGGAGAGCGTCTGTGAACAGCAATTTTCAAGTCTTGCCACAGATTCTCAATGTGATTTAGGTCTGGACTGTGACTGGGCCATTCTAACACATGGATATGCTTTGATGTAAACCATTCCATTGTAGCTCTGGCTGGATGTTTCGGGTCGTTGTCCTGCTGGAAGGTGAACCTCTCCCCAGTCTCAAGTCTTTTGTAGACTCTAACAGGTTTTCTTCTAAGATTGTCCTGTATTTGTCTCCATCCATCTTCCCATCAACTCTGACCGGCTTCCCTGTCCCTGCTGAAGAAAACCATCCCCACCACATGAAGCTGCCACCACCATGTTTCACGGTGGGGATGGTGTGTTCAGGGTGATGTGCAGTGTTAGTTTTCCCCACACATAGCGTTTTACTTTTAGGCCATAAAGTAGAATTTTGGTCTCATGTGACCAGATCACCTTCTTCCACATGTTTGCTGTGTCCTCCACATGGCTTCTCACAAACTACAAACAGGACTTCTTATGACTTTCTTTCACCAATGTCTTTCTTCTTCTCACTCTTCCATAAAGGGCAGATTTGTGGAGAACACGACTAATAGTTGTCCTGTGGACAGATTCTCCCACCTGAGCTGTGGATCTCTGCAGCTCCTCCAGAGTTACCATGGACCTCTTGGCTCTTCTCTGATGAATGCTCTCCTTGCCCGGCCGGTCAGTTTAGGTGGACGGCCATGTCTTGGTAGGTTTGCAGTTGTGCCATACTCTTTCCATTTTCCGATGATGGATTGAACAGAGTTTCGTGAGATGTTCAAAGCTTGGGCTATTTCTTTATAACCTAACCCTGCTTTATACTTCCCCACAACTTTATCCCTGACCTGTCTGGTGTGTTCCTTGGCCTTCATGATGCTGTTTGTTCACTAAGGTTTTCTAACAAACCTCTGAGGGCTTCACAGAACAGCTGTATTTATACTGAGATTAAATCACACACAGGTGGATTCTATTTACTAATTAGGTGACTTCTGAAGGCAATTGGTTCCACTAGATTTTAGTTAGGGGTGTCAGAGTAAAAAGGGGCTGAATACAAATGCCCCCCCCCCCCTCACACTTTTCACATATTTATTTGTATCATTTATCATTTTCCTTCCACTTCACAATCATGTGACACTTTGTGTTGGTCTATCACATAAAATCCCAATAAAAGACATCTTTGGTTGTAACATGACAAAATATGGAAAATTTCAAGGGGTATGAATACTTTTTCAAGGCACTGTATATGATATGGCGATGCAGCCCCAGCACATTGCCCAGTAATGCACCGCCATGCGTTGTGGTGCGCTGCGGAGCCAAATGCACGTTAATGGAAGGCTGCAGGACGCCAATGTCTGAAGAAAGCTGAACTCTATGCAGATATAAAACTCCCAAATCAATTATTATTACATCATAAAATGTATTCTTATATACAAGACCTGCATATGACCGGAATCGGGCCCCTTACAGTCCTGTACAGCAGAGATCAGACAGGGGGAGGGAGAAGCAGCACAAGGAGCCAATCAGGTGAGCCGCAGTGCTGATGTGCTAACAAGTGACAGGTAAACAGGAGGAGAGAGCAGGGTGACGAGAGAACCTCAGTCAGCTACTTCTCCTTTCACTGTCCAATCACTGGCTGGGGGAGGGACAAGAGCTGTAATTGTTACTGAACTGCAGCAAAGGAAAATCCGGTCTCCTGTCCGGCCAGACATGGCTGTGCTGTGTACATTTTAGGACTGGATGGACAGATATCAATCCTTTGGCAGGTATAAAAGCCCCCTTGTATGTGTTTCATATGATTCAAAGAGTCACCTTAATGTCACCCCCAATGACAATACATTTTGCCCAAAATTTTGAGAAAACCCCCATCTTTGCTCATCCCCAGTAGTGAGGAACTAGAAGTCCCAGCATGCTCAGCAGCCTTGGTCCTCACCCCGTTGTATATGATATGATCTGGCACATCCTGGGATGAGACTTCTGTCATCCAATGAGAGCGTTTCTTTGGCCGTGGTCGATCGTTGCATTTATGATAACACCCGAAGACGCTGAGACCAGCGATTGCAACCCTCGCGTAATACGTTGTCAGATCTGGTCTGCCTGTCTGTTGGGTCTAGTGAGTTTTGGGGAGGGGGGTACCTTGTACACAGTGTTGTCGGTGCCGGACTCCTCGACTTGCACCACGATGTAGGCGTGCAGGAAGTTGGAGGCGATCATGTCGGGGACGAAGGGTGTGTTCTCGTCCTGGAAGACTATGGCCACGATGTCGTTCCCGATGTGCCGCTTCCTTTGCAGCTGAACAGGAAGGAAGAGGTGAGGAACTGGTGAGAAAGAGGTGAGGAATTGGGGAAGAAGAGGTGAGGAAGTAGGGAGGAAGTGGGGAGGAAGAGGGGAGGAAGAGGTGAGGAAGTGGGGAGGAAGAGGTGAGGAAGTGGGGAGGAAGTGGGGAGGAAGAGGGGAGGAAGAGGTGAGGAAGTGGGGAGGAAGAGGTGAGGAAGTGGGGAGGAAGAGGGGAGGAAGAGGTGAGGAAGTGGGGAGGAAGAGGTGAGGAAGAGGTGAGGAAGAGGTGAGGAAGTGGGGAGGAAGAGGTGAGGAAGTGGGGAGGAAGAGGGGAGGAAGAGGTGAGGAAGTGGGGAGGAAGAGGTGAGGAAGTGGGGAGGAAGAGGGGAGGAAGAGGTGAGGAAGTGGGGAGGAAGTGGAGAGGAAGTAACAGACGGGGTACACATGGGGTACAGGAAGTGCGCTACCTGCTGGGCGTCCCCCTCAGTGTATGGCAGCTTGGTGGACACGTGGAACATGATCTCCTTCCCACGGAAGTTGCAGTAGATGGATTCTGTTCCCGTCTGTCCATGAGTGACGTCCAAACCTCCCCGGAAACTGCAATATAAATACAATATGAGGGAGGGGTCATCTGGAGTCCACCAAAAAGTGACATCTCCCATCATAGCTCCATCTCTGTTCCTGCCCACCTTTGTGCGTCCCGCCTCCTCCTGACATATTCTCAATAATCTCATATAAAAATTCAGCAGGGATAGTGGGAACCCCTCATAATGTGCACAGCAGACTCCACCAATAGACTCCCAAAGAAACAAGTGCCTGTCAGGGGCTTTACCTCTCGGCATCCACCAAATACTGAAGTATCAGTTTTGGGTGGAGTAACCCTTTGGACATCAATGAGATGGTCTTCCAACTCTTCTTGTATAACCATTTACAATGACCCTCCATTACAGTGACCCTCCATTACAGTGATCCACCATTACAATTACCTACCATATTTGTTACACACATAGACAGTAGAACAAAAAAGGCCAGGGTTTTTCCTACACCCCTTCCTCCCAGCGTGCACACTGATTGGTTGTTGCAGAAGATGTCTCCATGCCCAGAGCTAACCTGAGTTGAATTTTCCATTAAGGGTGACTGACCAATCATCTAGACTCTGACTCTGGGGTGTCAGTGTTGGTCAGTCATCTGGCAAGTCCCCTCCGGCTTACCCCTTAAAGTCCTGCAGGAGAACCCGCTCCCCCAGCAGCTCCAGGAACTCCGCAAAGGCTGGACTCTCATCAGTGGTGCTGAATATTTCCTCTTCTGTCGTCTAAAAAACAAAGGGTTTCCGGAACGTCAGCAGAATACCACAGAGTACCAACAGCAACCACTGAAAACCAACATTAAAACTCTCCAATAGACATTAAAAGCCAGCGCCTGCACTTCTACATCTTGAAAATCCCAACACCCATCACCACCAACACCCATTCCAAACATCCATTACCACCAACACTCATCCCCAGCACTCATCACCACCACCACTCATCCCCATCACCCCCACCACCACCACTCATCCCCATCACCACCACTCATCTCCAACACCCATCACCACCAACACTCATCCCCAACACCCATCACTACCACAAACACCCACCACCACTAACCCCTATCACCACCAACACCCATCACAAATATCCATGATCACCAACACTCTACAAACGCTACAATAGACATTATCACCACCAACACTCATTCCAATACCCATCACCACCAACACTCATCCCAACACCCATCACCACCACAAACACCCACCCATCATCACCAACACCCATCACCACCAACACCCATCACCACCAACACCCATCACCGCCAACACCCATCACGCCCAACACCCATCACCGCCAACACCCATCACCGCCAACACCCTTCACAAACATCCATGATCACCAACACTCTAAAAACGCTACAATAGACATTAAGAGCCAGCACCAACACTCCTACATCTTGAAAATCCCCAAACCCATCACTGCCAACACCCATCCCAAACATCCATCACCACCAACACTAATCCCAATACCCATCACCATCAACACTCATTCCAATACCCATCACCACCAACACCCATCACCACCAACACCCATCCCCACCAACACCCATCACCACCAACACCCATCCCCACCAACACCCATCCCCACCAACACCCATCCCCACCAACACCTATCACCGCCAACACCCATCACCGCCAACACCCTTCACAAACATCCATGATCACCAACACTCTACAAACGCTACAATAGACATTAAGAGCCAGCACCAACACTTCTACATCTTGAAAATCCCAAAACCCATCACTGCCAACACCCATCCCAAACATCCATCACCACCAACACTCATCCCAATACCCATCACCACCAACACTCATCCCAATACCCATCACCACCAACACTCATTCCAATACCCATCACCACCAACACCCATCACCACCAACACCCATCCCCACCAACACCCATCACCACCAACACCCATCCCCACCAACACCTATCACCGCCAACACCCATCACCGCCAACACCCTTCACAAACATCCATGATCACCAACACTCTACAAACGCTACAATAGACATTAAGAGCCAGCACCAACACTTCTACATCTTGAAAATCCCAAAACCCATCACTGCCAACACTCATCCCAATACCCATCACCACCAACACTCATTCCAATACCCATCACCACCAACACTCATCCCAACACCCATCACCACCACAAACACCCACCCATCATCACCAACACCCATCAACACCAACACCCATCACCACCAACACCCATCACCACCAACACCCATCACCGCCAACACCCATCACCGCCAACACCCATCACGCCTAACACCCATCACGCCTAACACCCATCACGCCCAACACCCATCACCGCCAACACCCATCACCGCCAACACCCATCACAAACATCCATGATCACCAACACTCTACAAATGCTACAATAGACATTAAAAGCCAGCACCAACACTTCTACATCTTGAAAATCCCAAAAGCCATCACCACTAACACCCATCCCAAACATCCATCACCACCAACACTCATCCCAACACCCATCACCACCAACACTCATCCCCAACACCACCAACACAAACATCCATCCCCACCAACACTCTACAAACGCTACAATAGACATTAGAAGCCAGCACCAACACTTCTACATCTTGAAAATCCCAAAACTCATCACCACCAACACCCATCCCAATACCCATTACCACCAACACCGATCCAAAACATCCATCACCACCAACACTCATCCCAATACCCATCACCACCAACACTCATCGTCAGCACCCTTCACCACCGACACTCATCCCCAACACCCATCAACATCAACACCCATATCAAACATCCATTACAAACATCCATCCATCCACCACCTTCTACCACCATCAACACCCATCACCACAAACATCTATCCACCCATTATCAACATCTATCACCATCAACACGCATCACTAACACCCATCATTAACAACATCTACCTCCACCAAAATCCATCCACCACCACCATCCATCCACCCATCAATAACTTCTATCACCATCAACACGCATCACTAACACCCATCATTAACAACATCTACCTCCACCAACATCCATCCACCACCAACATCCATCCACCCATCAATAACTTCTATCACCATCAACACGCATCACTAACACTCATCATTAACAACATCTACCTCCACCAAAATCCATCCACCACCAACATCCATCCACCCATCAATAACTTCTATCACCATCAACACGCATCACTAACACTCATCATTAACAACATCTACCTCCACCAAAATCCATCCACCACCAACATCCATCCACCCATCAATAACGTCTATCACCATCAACACGCATCACTAAGACCTATCATTACCAACATCTACCTCCACCAATACTCAACACCAACATCCATCCCCAACATCACCCATCAACAACATCTATCATCACCAACATCCATCCCTGACACGTCACCACCATCATCCATCACCAACATCCATCACCGCTATTATCATCACCAACACCCAGCTAATGATCCCTGGGACACTTTTAGCCTTACAAATGAGGACTGGTCCTGGGTGGGTGATAGAGGGACTGAACATTAAGTCCTATCACCATCATAATGATGGTTGGTGATGGCAGTGGACAGCAAATACCGATTGTGCAGTCAGCTATTAACAATGTTATAGACAGTCCGATGACACCTCTACGGGAGAGTAAACCTTGATCTTCCCCATAACCCCCCCGCTATGGTGACCTCAACAGTGCCGACACATTATATCACAGACCACAAATCCCTGACTGCCCCCCCAAAACTCAAATCAGCCAACCTGACAATAACCGTACAATCACACTCCTGACCTGTCCCGGTTTCTGGTAGACAACTCCAAACTTAAAGTGATTGCTGATGACGTGTTCATCAAATGTGACGATGAGACGCGACGCCTGGAGGGAAGAGGATAAAGACGAGGATTTAGGATTTCATGAAGAACCAATCAGAGCATATGAACATCCATACACAGTACAATAATCTGTCCATCTGATCCGACCCATAGAGACTGAGGGAAGAGGAGCAGCAAAGTGCAATCACTATACTGTACTTCAATGCAGGGGTTATGGCAGCCCACATGGCCTCCCCTCCCCCCACACCTTATTATTCATTATATTCCTAATTTCTCTGTATATACAATGTATGAAGTCTATTCTCATATTGTCTTCCCATGATTGACACATGTAATACTCTGTGGGAGGGATCTGATGGGGATCGCCTTGCTGTGATTGGTTGGCCTGCCCTACGTTGTGATAGGTGACACTACAGGACATATTTATCACGCAGTGAATGTGTCATTCATCTAACGTTCTCTGCAGGTGAATCTTCCATGTCTATTATATGACAGAGATTGATTCACCACCGGAGAAAGTCCCATTCACTGTGTCATGAATGACCCTGGTGTGTCCGGTACGGTGAGCGGGGGGTTAATCCTCGCCCATGAATGACCCCGGTGTGACCGGTACGGTGAGCGGGGGGTTAATCCTCGCCCATGAATGACCCCGGTGTGACCGGTACGGTGAGCGGGGGGTTAATCCTCGCCCATGAATGATCCCGGTGTGTCCGGTACGGTGAGCGGGGGATTAATTCTCGCCCATGAATGACCCCGGCGTGTCCGGAACGGTGAGCGGGGGGTTAATCCTCGCCCATGAATGACCCCGGTGTGTCCGGTGAGCGGGGGGTTAATCCTCGCCCATGAATGACCCCGGCGTGTCCGGAACGGTGAGCGGGGGGTTAATCCTCTCCCATGAATGACCCCGGTGTGTCCGGTGAGCGGGGGGTTAATCCTCGCCCATGAATGACCCCGGTTTGTCCGGTACGGTGAGCGGGGAGTGAATGACCTCGGTGTGTCCGGTACGGTGAGCGGGGGGTTAATCCTCGCCCATGAATGACCCTGGTGTGTCCGGTACGGTGAGCGGGGAGTGAATGACCTCGGTGTGTCCGGTACGGTGAGCGGGGGGTTAATCCTCGCCCATGAATGACCCCGGTTTGTCCGGTACGGTGAGCGGGGAGTGAATGACCTCGGTGTGTCCGGTACGGTGAGCGGGGGGTTAATCCTCGCCCATGAATGACCCTGGTGTGTCCGGTACGGTGAGCGGGGGGTTAATCCTCGCCCATGAATGACCCCGGTGTGTCCGGTACGGTGAGTGGGGGTTAATCCTCGCCCATTAATGACCCTGGCGTGTCCGGTACGGTGAGCGGGGGGTTAATCCTCGCCCATGAATGACCCCGATGTGTCCGGTACGGTGAGCGGGGGGTTAATCCTCGCCCATGAATGACCCCGGTGTGTCCGGTACAGTGAGCGGGGAGTGAATGACCTCGGTGTGTCCGGTACGGTGAGCGGGGGGTTAATCCTCGCCCATGAATGACCCCGGTGTGTCCGGTACGGTGAGTGGGGGTTAATCCTCGCCCATTAATGACCCTGGCGTGTCCGGTACGGTAAGCGGGGGGGTTAATCCTCGCCCATGAATGACCCCGGCGTGTCCGGAACGGTGAGCGGGGGGGTTAATCCTCGCCCATGAATGACCCCGGTGTGTCCGGTACGGTGAGTGGGGGGTTAATTCTCGCCCATTAATGACCCTGGCGTGTCTGGTACGGTGAGCGGGGGGTTAATCCTCGCCCATGAATGACCCCGGTGTGTCCGGTACGGTGAGTGGGGGGTTAATTCTCGCCCATTAATGACCCTGGTGTGTCCGGTACGGTGAGCGGGGGGTTAATCCTCGCACATGGCGTGATGACGTCACGGAGGAGTGTGAGGCACGAGGTATGAAGTGTCTCTCCGGGGGAGTCGGGTTCTCCTGTGTGTACAATGGGATACAAAGGATGGCATTGTGTGATACAATGTATCATGTTCATCCTTGCGGTCGGGTTACCTCGGCGTGGTCTTACCTTCGGGTAGAGGACGGGGTGAAATCGATCCACGTTCACATCTTCACACACCAGCTGGGAACAAACATGGAGCCGTGTGAGAAAAACTGTCCAACACCCCCTCCCCCGATACTTTACACCCCCCCCCCCCGGCCCACCTTCACCAACCAATCCCTGAACAGGATCTATCTGGACCACCCAACCTCTAACAATCATACATTCCATAAGGTTTTATTTCTGTCTGTGACCCCATTGGGGAAGTTTCCCCTCACTTCCTGTCCCTGTGACACCAGTATAGAAACAAAGGGGGTGTGGTCACAGGACAGGAAGACGCTGAGATCAGTAAAACATCAGAAGTTCTGACTCCTCCCCCCACATGCATCTTTTTAATCTCCCATCACTTCCTGTCCTGCAGCTGACCCCTCCCACTCCTGATTAGAGGCGGAGCTTCTCATTTAGATAGGAGTGGGAGAGATCCCAGCCCCTCCCCCAAAGATCAGACAACTCACCTTGGCCATCTGCACCACATTGGGGAACTCGGTCAGGCAGGAGATGGGGATGACGTCGTGGTACGTCTGGGACTTCGTCCTGGAGAAGGAAGACGAGGACAGAGATGACATCAGGAGTATAGACAATGACAGAAGATAGACAGACTAGGCTGTAAGGCACAGAGGGAGGTAATGGCTGAACGGAGGAGGGTGGAACGACGTGGCTGAACGGAGGAGGGTGGAACGACGTGGCAGAACGGAGGAGGGTGGAACGACGTGGCAGAACGGAGGAGGGTGGAACGACATGGCTGAACGTCATGGATGAACGGAGGAGGGTGGAACGACATGGCTGAACGGAAGAGGGTGAAACAACGTGGCTGAACGGAAGAGGGTGGAACGACGTGGCTGAACGGAGGAGGGTGGAACGACGTGGCTGAACGGAGGAGGGTGGAACGATGTGGCTGAACGGAGGAGGGTTGAACGACGTGGCTGAACGGAGGAGGGTGGAACGATGTGGCTGAACGGAGGAGGGTTGAACGACGTGGCTGAACGGAGGAGGGCTGAACGTCATGGATGAACGGAGGAGGGCGGAACGACGTGGCTGAACGGAGGAGGGTGGAACGACGTGGCTGAACGGAGGAGGGTGGAACGACGTGGCTGAACGGAGGAGGGTGGAACGACCTGGCTGAACGGAGGAGGGTGGAAGGACCTGGCTGAACGGAGGGGGGTGGAACGACCTGGCTGAACGGAGGAGGGTGGATCGACGTGGATGAACGGAGGAGGGTGGAACGACGTGGCTGAACAGGGGAGGGTGGATCGACGTGGATGAACGGAGGAGGGTGGAACGACGTGGCTGAACAGGGGAGGGTGGAACGATGTGGCTGAATGGAGGAGGGTGGAACGATGTGGCTGAACAGAGGAGGGTGGAACGACGTGGCTGAACGGAGGAGGGTGGCACGACATGGCTGAACGTCATGGATGAACGGAGGAGGGTGGAACGACGTGGCTGAACGGAGAAGGGTGGAACGACGTGGCTGAACCGAGGAGGGTGGAACGATGTGGCTGAATGGAGGAGGGTGGAACGACGTGGCTGAACGGAGGAGGGTGGAACGACGTGGCTGAACGGAGGAGGGTGGAACGACGTGGATAAACGCAGGGGGGTGGAATGACGTGGCTGAACGGAGGAGGGTGGAACGAGGTGGCTGAACGGAGGAGGGTGGAACGACATGGCTGAACGGAGGAGGGTGGAACGACGTGGCTGAACGGAGGAGGGTGGAACGACGTGGCTGAACGGAGGAGGGTGGAACGACGTGGCTGAACGGAGGAGGGTGGAACGACGTGGATGAACGGAGGAAGGTGGAACGACGTGGCTGAACAGAGGAGGGTGGAACGACATGGCTGAACATCATGGATGAACGGAGGAGGGTGGAACGACGTGGCTGAAGCAAGGAGGGTGGAACGGCGTGGCTGAACGGAGGAGGGTGGAACGATGTGGCTGAACGGAGGAGGGTGGAACGACGTGGCTGAACGTCATGGATGAACGGAGGAGGGTGGAACGACGTGGCTGAACGGAGAAGGGTGGAACGACGTGGCTGAACCGAGGAGGGTGGAACGATGTGGCTGAATGGAGGAGGGTGGAACGACGTGGCTGAACGGAGGAGGGTGGAACGACGTGGCTGAACGGAGGAGGGTGGAACGACGTGGATAAACGCAGGGGGGTGGAATGACGTGGCTGAACGGAGGAGGGTGGAACGAGGTGGCTGAACGGAGGAGGGTGGAACGACATGGCTGAACGGAGGAGGGTGGAACGACGTGGCTGAACGGAGGAGGGTGGAACGACGTGGCTGAACGGAGGAGGGTGGAACGACGTGGCTGAACGGAGGAGGGTGGAACGACGTGGATGAACGGAGGAAGGTGGAACGACGTGGCTGAACAGAGGAGGGTGGAACGACATGGCTGAACATCATGGATGAACGGAGGAGGGTGGAACGACGTGGCTGAAGCAAGGAGGGTGGAACGGCGTGGCTGAACGGAGGAGGGTGGAACGATGTGGCTGAACGGAGGAGGGTGGAACGACGTGGCTTAACGGAGGAGGGTGGAACGACGTGGCTTAACGGAGGAGGGTGGAACGACGTGGCTGAACGGAGGAGGGTGGAACGACGTGGCTGAACGGAGGAGGGTGGAACGACGTGGCTGAACGGAGGAGGGTGGAACGACGTGGCTGAACGGAGGAGGGTGGAACGACGTGGCTGAACGGAGGGGGGGTGGAACGACGTGGCTGAACGGAGGAGGGTGGAACGACGTGGCTGAACGGAGGAGGGTGGAACGACGTGGCTGAACGGAGGAGGGTGGAACGACGTGGCTTAACGGAGGAGGGTGGAACGACGTGGCTGAACGGAGGAGGGTGGAACGACGTGGCTGAACGGAGGGGGGTGGAACGACGTGGCTGAACGGAGGAGGGTGGAACGATGTGGCTGAACGGAAGAGGGTGGAAGGACGTGGCTGAACGGAGGAGGGTGGAACGACGTGGCTGAACGAAGGAGGGTGGAACGACGTGGCTGAACGGAGGAGGGTGGAACGACGTGGCTGAACGGAGGAGGGTGGAACGACGTGGCTGAACGGAGGAGGGTGGAACGACGTGGCTGAACGGAGGAGGGTGGAACGACGTGGCTGAACGGAGGAGGGTGGAACGACGTGGCTGAACGGAGGAGGGTGGAACGACGTGGCTGAACGGAGGAGGGTGGAACGACGTGGCTGAACGGAGGAGGGTGGAACGACGTGGCTGAACGGAGGAGGGTGGAACGACGTGGCTGAACGGAGGGGGGTGGAACGACGTGGCTGAACGGAGGAGGGTGGAACGACGTGGCTGAACGGAGGAGGGTGGAACGACGTGGCTGAACGGAGGAGGGTGGAACGACGTGGCTTAACGGAGGAGGGTGGAACGACGTGGCTGAACGGAGGAGGGTGGAACGACGTGGCTGAACGGAGGGGGGTGGAACGACGTGGCTGAACGGAGGAGGGTGGAACGATGTGGCTGAACGGAAGAGGGTGGAAGGACGTGGCTGAACGGAGGAGGGTGGAACGACGTGGCTGAACGGAGGAGGGTGGAACGACGTGGCTGAACGGAGGAGGGTGGAACGACGTGGCTTAACGGAGGAGGGTGGAACGACGTGGCTGAACGGAGGAGGGTGGAACGACGTGGCTGAACGGAGGGGGGTGGAACGACGTGGCTGAACGGAGGAGGGTGGAACGATGTGGCTGAACGGAAGAGGGTGGAAGGACGTGGCTGAACGGAGGAGGGTGGAACGACGTGGCTGAACGAAGGAGGGTGGAACGACGTGGCTGAACGGAGGAGGGTGGAACGACGTGGCTGAACGGAGGAGGGTGGAACGACGTGGCTGAACGGAGGAGGGTGGAACGACGTGGCTGAACAGAGGAGGGTGGAACGATGTGGCTGAACGGAGGAGGGTGGAACGACGTGGCTGAACGGAGGAGGGTGGAACGACGTGGCTGAATGGAGGAGGGTGGAACGACGTGGCTGAACGGAGGAGGGTGGAACGACGTGGCTGAATGGAGGAGGGTGGAACAACGTGGCTGAATGGAGGAGGGTGGAACGACGTGGCTGAATGGAGGAGGGTGGAACAACGTGGCTGAATGACATGGCCAAAAGACACCAAAGAATGGACGATAAGCCAGGCTAAAAGACATGGATGGAAGCTGAACACAGAGCAGTAATCAGGTGGAGGACCCCTTTAAAGAAACCTGCGAGGACTCAAAGGTGGGCGGGGCCATTGCTGACTCTGATTTTAAAGGTGCAGGCTCCAGGTTTGTCATCCTGATCCCCATCTTCCTCATACAGAATATGATTTTAGACGTTCCAGCCTTCACTGGCACCTTGCTTGTTCCATATAACGTAGGGAAGCCAGGGATCGAAATGATGAACCTGTAAAAAGGATCCAGCAATGGCGGCTCCTCTATATTCCTCCTGAGAGAATCCTTCCACATTGTCCGGTCTGCTGGAATCATCCCACAGGCTGAGACTTGTAGTTCCTCAGGAGTGATCAGGTGATTTTCTAAAGGTTCCAGGACAGACAGGACTATTATGTAGCTAAAAGCTTCCATTAGAGCCTTCTCACACAGGTTCCCTTTAAGGCCGAAACAGTATATGGCCCATCCCCCCCCCCTCCAGCGGGGCCCCATCTGGCACGCAGCGCAGGGTGTAGCCGGGAAGACACATTATGTAATGGGTACCGGAGCAGCAGGCGAAGGTGTTCCTGGTCTCCGATGACATCATACTTCAGGGAGAAGACGAGGTGACCCAGAGCCGAATCCACCGAGTAATAATTGAAGTGTTCCTGCAAGACAAAGCCACAGAGTCTGTATGAAGACGGGGGACCGGCATGACACCACAGCCATAGAGCTTCTGTATCAGGGTGTGACCCCCAAATCCAACATCCTGAAACTAAACTGATAGCAAAGTCGACTAATGACTGCTGGTCACATGATAAGGGGGGATTGTGGCCCCCCAATATATGCAGTACAGGTGGGGGTCCAGAGTCTCTCTATAAAATAAAAGGTCACATATGGGGGTCCAGAGTCTCTCTATAAAATAAAGGTCACATATGGGGGTCCAGAGTCTGAAAACCTTGGGTCACTCTATCCTCACACATGGCACCTTCCATATCTCTATCCTCACACATGGAGCCTTCCATATCTCTATCCTCACACATGGAGCCTTCCATATCTCTATCCTCACACATGGACACACATGGAGCCTTCCATATCTCTATCCTCACACATGGCACCTTCCATATCTCTATCCTCACACATGGCACCTTCCATATCTCTATCCTCACACATGGAGCCTTCCATATCTCTATCCTCACACATGGACACACATGGAGCCTTCCATATCTCTATCCTCACACATTGCACCTTCCATATCTCTATCCTCACACATGGACACACATGGAGCCTTCCATATCTCTATCCTCACACATGGCACCTTCCATATCTCTATCCTCACACATGGCACCTTCCATATCTCTATCCTCACACATGGAGCCTTCCATATCTCTATCCTCACACATGGACACACATGGAGCCTTCCATATCTCTATCCTCACACATTGCACCTTCCATATCTCTATCCTCACACATGGAGCCTTCCATATCTCTATCCTCACACATGGCACCTTCCATATCTCTATCCTCACACATGGCACCTTCCATATCTCTATCCTCACACATGGAGCCTTCCATATCTCTATCCTCACACATGGAGCCTTCCATATCTCTATCCTCACACATGGCACCTTCCATATCTCTATCCTCACACATGGCACTTCCCATATCTCTATCCTCACACATGGAGCCTTCCATATCTCTATCTTCACACATGGAGCCTTTTTATATCTCTATCCTCACACATGGAGCCTTCCATATCTCTATCCTCACACATGGCACCTTTCATATCTCTATCCTCACACATGGCACCTTCCATATCTCTATCCTCACACATGGCACCTTCCATATCTCTATCCTCACACATGGAGCCTTCCATATCTCTATCCTCACACATGGAGCCTTTTTATATCTCTATCCTCACACATGGAGCCTTCCATATCTCTATCCTCACACATGGCACTTCCCATATCTCTATCCTCACACATGGAGCCTTTTTATATCTCTATCCTCACACATGGAGCCTTCCACATCTCTATCCTCACACATGGAGCCTTTTTATATCTCTATCCTCACACATGGAGCCTTCCATATCTCTATCCTCACACATGGCGCCTTCCACATCTCTATCCTCACACATGGAGCCTTCCATATCTCTATCCTCACACATGGAGCCTTCCATATCTCTATCCTCACTAGGGATGAGCTTCGAGTTCGAGTCGAACTCATGTTCTACTCGAACATTGGCTGTTCGCAAGTTCGCCGAACAGCGAACAATTTGGGGTGTTCGCGGCAAATTCGAATGCCGCGGAACACCCTTTAAAAGTCTATGGGAGAAATCAAAAGTGCTAATTTTAAAGGCTTATATGCAAGTTATTGTCATAAAAAGTGTTTGGGGACCCGGGTCCTGCCCCAGGGGACATGGATCAATGCAAAAAAAAGTTTTAAAAACGGCCGTTTTTTCAGGAACAGTGATTTTATTAATGCTTAAAGTCAAACAATAAAAGTGTAATATCCCTTTAAATTTCGTACCTGGGGGGTGTCTATAGTATGCCTGTAAAGGGGCGCATGTTTCCCGTGTTTAGAACAGTCTGACAGCAAAATGACATTTGGAAGGAAAAAACTCATTTAAAACTACCCGCGGCTATTGCATTGCCGACAATACACATAGAAGTTCATTGATAAAAACGGCATGGGAATTCCCCACAGGGCAACCCCGAACCAAAATAAATAAAAAAAAAATGATGTGGGGGTCCCCCTAAATTCCATACAAGGCCCTTCAGGTCTGGTATGGATATTAAGGGGAACCCCAGCCAAAATTAAAAAAAAAAATTGACGTGGGGTTCCCCCTAAATTCCATACCAGACCCTTCAGGTCTGGTATGGATTTTAAGGGGAACCCCGCGCCAAAAAAAAAAAAAAAACGGCGTGGGGTCCCCCCAAAAATCCATACCAGACCCTTATCCGAGCACGCAACCTGGCAGGCCGCAGGAAAAGAGGGGGGGACGAGAGTGCGCCCCCCCCCCTCCTGAACCGTACCAGGCCACATGCCCTCAACATTGGGAGGGTGCTTTGGGGTAGCCCCCCAAAACACCTTGTCCCCATGTTGATGAAGACAAGGGCCTCATCCCCACAACCCTGGCCGGTGGTTGTGGGGGTCTGCGGGCGGGGGGCTTATCGGAATCTGGAAGCCCCCTTTAACAAGGGGACCCCCAGATCCCGGCCCCCCCCCCTGTGTGAAATGGTAAGGGGGTACTTACCCCTACCATTTCACTAAAAAACTGTCAAAAATGTTAAAAATGACAAGAGACAGTTTTTGACAATTCCTTTATTTAAATACTTCTTCTTTCTTCCTTCATCTTCTTCTTCTTCTGGTTCTTCTGGCTCTTCTGGTTCTTCCTCCGGCGTTCTCGTCCAGCATCTTCTCCGCGGCGTCTTCTATCTTCTTCTCCTCGGGCTGCTCCGCACCCATGGCATGGGGGGGGAGGCTCCCGCTCTTCTCTTCATCTTCTTCTTCATCTTCTTCTTCTTCTTCTCTTCTTCCTTCTTCTCTTCTTCATGTCTTCTCCGGGCCGCTCCGCAGCCATGCTGTGGCATGGAGGGAGGCTCCCGCTGTGTGACGGCGTCTCTTCGTCTGACGGTTCTTAAATAACGGGGGGCGGGGCCATCCGGTGACCCCGCCCCCCTCTGACGCACGGTGACTTGAGGGACTTCCCTGTGACGTCACGGGGAATGCCACAGGGAAGTCCCGTCATGTCACCGTGCGTCAGAGGGGGGCGGGGTCACCGGGTGGCCCCGCCCCCCGTTATTTAAGAACCGTCAGACGAAGAGACGCCGTCACACAGCGGGAGCCTCCCTCCATGCCAGCATGGCTGCGGAGCGGCCCGGAGAAGACATGAAGAAGAGAAGAAGGAAGAAGAGAAGAAGAAGAAGAAGATGAAGAAGAAGATGAAGAAGAGAAGAAGATGAAGAGAAGAGCGGGAGCCTCCCCCCCCATGCCATGGGTGCGGAGCGGCCCGAGGAGAAGAAGATAGAAGACGCCGCGGAGAAGATGCTGGACGAGAACGCCGGAGGAAGAACCAGAAGAGCCAGAAGAACCAGAAGAAGAAGAAGATGAAGGAAGAAAGAAGAAGCATTTAAATAAAGGAATTGTCAAAAACTGTCTCTTGTCATTTTTAACATTTTTGACAGTTTTTTAGTGAAATGGTAGGGGTAAGTACCCCCTTACCATTTCACACAGGGGGGGGGGCCAGGATCTGGGGGTCCCCTTGTTAAAGGGGGCTTCCAGATTCCGATAAGCCCCCCGCCCGCAGACCCCCACAACCACCGGCCAGGGTTGTGGGGATGAGGCCCTTGTCTTCATCAACATGGGGAAAGGTGTTTTGGGGGGCTACCCCAAAGCACCCTCCCAATGTTGAGGGCATGTGGCCTGGTACGGTTCAGGAGGGGGGGGGCCGCACTCTCGTCCCCCCCTCTTTTCCTG
This sequence comes from Lithobates septentrionalis, assembly GCA_037952835.1. Classification (NCBI taxonomy): domain Eukaryota; kingdom Metazoa; phylum Chordata; class Amphibia; order Anura; family Ranidae; genus Lithobates; species Lithobates septentrionalis. The sequence goes on along the minus strand of JBBDGP010005193.1, from coordinate 55,644 downwards.
CCAGGTTGCGTGCTCGGATAAGGGTCTGGTATGGATTTTTAGGGGGACCCCACGCCGTTTTTTTTTTTTTTTTTTTTGGCGCGGGGTTCCCCTTAAAATCCATACCAGACCTGAAGGGTCTGGTATGGAATTTAGGGGGAACCCCACGTCAATTTTTTTTTAAATTTTGGCTGGGGTTCCCCTTAATATCCATACCAGACCTGAAGGGCCTTGTATGGAATTTAGGGGGACTCCCACATCATTTTTTTTTTTTAATTTTGGTTCGGGGTTGCCCTGTGGGGAATTCCCATGCCGTTTTTATCAATGAACTTCTATGTGTATTGTCGGCAATGCAATAGCCGCGGGTAGTTTTAAATGAGTTTTTTCCTTCAAAATGTCATTTTGCTGTCAGGCTGTTCTAAACACGGGAAACATGCGCCCCTTTACAGGCATACTATAGACACCCCCCAGGTATGAAATTTAAAGGGATATTACACTTTTATTGTTTGACTTTAAGCATTATTAAAATCACTGTTCCTGAAAAAACGGCCGTTTTTAAAACTTTTTTTTGTATTGATTCATGTCCCCTGGGGCAGGACCCGGGTCCCCAAACACTTTTATTGACAATAACTTGCATATAAGCCTTTAAAATTAGCACTTTTGATTATTCATGTTCGTGTCCCATAGACTTTAACGGTGTTCGCGTGTTCGAACGAATTTTTTTCCTGTTCGCATGTTCTGGTGCGAACCGAACAGGGGGGTGTTCGGCTCATCCCTAATCCTCACACATGGAGCCTTCCATATCTCTATCCTCACACATGGAGCCTTCCATATCTCTATCCTCACACATGGAGCCTTCCACATCTCTATCCTCACACATGGAGCCTTCCATATCTCTATCCTCACACATGGAGCCTTCCATATCTCTATCCTCACACATGGAGCCTTCCATATCTCTATCCTCACAAATGGCACCTTCCATATCTCTATCCTCACACATGGCACCTTCCATATCTCTATCCTCACACATGGCACCTTCCATATCTCTATCCTCACACATGGCACCTTCCATATCTCTATCCTCACACATGGAGCCTTCCATATCTCTATCCTCACACATGGAGCCTTCCACATCTCTATCCTCACAAATGGCACCTTCCATATCTCTATCCTCACACATGGCACCTTCCATATCTCTATCCTCACACATGGCACCTTCCATATCTCTATCCTCACACATGGAGCTTTCCACATCTCTATCCTCACACATGGAGCCTTCCATATCTCTATCCTCACACATGGCACCTTCCATATCTCTATCCTCACACATGGAGCCTTTTTATATCTCTATCCTCACACATGGAGCCTTCCACATCTCTATCCTCACACATGGCACCTTCCATATCTCTATCCTCACACATGGCACCTTCCATATCTCTATCCTCACACATGGTACCTTCCATATCTCTATCCTCACACATGGCACCTTCCATATCTCTATCCTCACACATGGCACCTTCCATATCTCTATCCTCACACATGGAGCCTTCCACATCTCTATCCTCACACATGGCACCTTCCATATCTCTATCATCACACATGGAGCCTTTTTATATCTCTATCCTCACACATGGAGCCTTCCATATCTCTATCCTCACACATGGAGCCTTTTTATATCTCTATCCTCACACATGGAGCCTTCCACATCTCTATCCTCACACATGGCACCTTCCATATCTCTATCCTCACACATGGCACCTTCCATATCTCTATCCTCACACATGGCACCTTCCATATCTCTATCCTCACAAATGGCACCTTCCATATCTCTATCCTCACACATTGCACCTTCCATATCTCTATCCTCACACATGGCTTAAACACACGACCTTCTGAAGTCTCATACTAATAGCAGGGAATGTACAGAATTTAGGCAGCAGTCAGTTCAATCTAGAAGATTCCATTGCCTCCCTGCTGTTTGCGCCCACCTAACCCCAAGATCACATTCCCCCGTTTCCTGGTGTGTACTCACCTTCCCTAGGAAGTGTTTGCGGTACAGGCGTGCCATGTGGTTACTTTCCAGCTTTACCTTCCCGCCGGGAGACTGAACGTTCTCAGGATCCAGCAACGAAGAGCGGTCATGATTGGTCCCTTCGATCCAGTAACCCCCAAACTGCGGTAGTAGGATAAGAGGGAAGGGCCCCTCCCGGCCCAGGACCTGCAGGGTACAAGGGACATATCCTTTTTAATACCATATACACGCTCTTTACCTTCAATAAGAACACAACATAGGGACAAGAAAACCTAAACGTGGCAGGGAACCTTAGACTGAGGCACAGGGTGCCATGGAGATCAGATTGAGGCACAAGGGGACCATGGAGGTCTGACTGGGGCACAGGGGGGCCATGAAGGTCAGACTGAAGCACAAAGGGGCCATGGAGGTCAGACTGAGGCACAGGGGGGACCATGGAGGTCAGACTGAGACACAGGAGGGCCACCGAGGTTATACTGATGCACAGGGGGACCATGGAGGTCAGACTGAGGCACAGGGGGACCACAGAGGCCAGACTGAGGCAGAGGGGGAACATGGAGGTCAGACTGAGGCACAGGGGGACCACGGAGGTCAGACTGAGGCACAGGGGGACCACGGAGGTCAGACTGAGGCACAGGGGGACCATGAAGGTCAGACTAAGGCACAGGGGGACCATGAGGGTCAGACTAAGGCACAGGGAGACCATGAAGGTCAGACTAAGGCACAGGGAAACCATGGAGGTCAGACTAAGGCACAGGGGGACCATGAAGGTCAGACTAAGGCACAGGGAGACCATGAAGATCAGACTAAGGCACAGGGGGACCATGAAGGTCAGATTAAGGCACAGGGGGACCATGAAGGTCAGACTAAGGCACAGGGGACCATGAAGGTCAGACTAAGGCACAGGGGGACCATGAAGGTCAGACTAAGGCACAGGGGGACCATGAAGGTCAGACTAAGGCACAGGGAGACCATGAAGGTCAGACTAAGGCACAGGGAGACCATGAAGGTCAGACTAAGGCACAGGGGACCATGAAGGTCAGACTAAGGCACAGGGGGACCATGAAGGTCAGACTAAGGCACAGGGAGACCATGAAGATCAGACTAAGGCACAGGGAGACCATGGAGGTCAGACTAAGGCACAGGGGGACCATGGAGGTCAGACTGAGGCACAGGGGGACCATGAAGATCAGATTAAGGCACAGGGGGACCATGAAGGTCAGACTAAGGCACAGGGGACCATGAAGGTCAGACTAAGGCACAGGGGACCATGAAGGTCAGACTAAGGCACAGGGAAACCATGGAGGTCAGACTGAGGCACAGGGGGACCATGAAGATCAGATTAAGGCACAGGGGGACCATGAAGGTCAGACTAAGGCACAGGAGGACCATGAAGGTCAGACTAAGGCACAGGGAAACCATGGAGGTCAGACTGAGGCACAGGGGGACCATAAAGGTCAGACTGAGGCACAGGGGGACCACAGAGGTCAGACTGAGACAGAGGGGGAACATTAAGGTCAGACTAAGGCACAGGGGGACCATGAAGGTCAGACTAAGGCACAGGAGGACCATGAAGGTCAGACTAAGGCACAGGGAGACCATGGAGGTCAGACTAAGGCACAGGGGGACCATGGAGGTCAGACTAAGGCACAGGGGGACCATGAAGGTCAGACTAAGGCACGGGAGGACAATGAAGGTCAGACTAAGGCACAGGGTTACCAAGAAGGTCAGCCCGAGGTACAGGGGAACCATGGAGGTCAGATTGAGGCACAGGAGGACAATGAAGGTCAGACTGAGGCACAGGGGGGCCATGGAGGTCAGACTGAGGCACAGGGGGACCGTGGAGGTCAGCCTGAGGTACAGGGGAACCATGGAGGTCAGAATGAAGCAGAGGGGGACTCATGGAGGTCAAACGGAGGCACAGAGAGGTCATGGAGGTTAGCGTGGGACCTACAGGGCCATGAAGGTCAGGAAGTGGTTCTCTCCAGAGGGGGGAACGGTAACCAAAACCTGACATTGGATCCCCCCTATCCCTCTCCTTCATAGGTTATAGTTTGCCTGAAGTTCCACTTTAATGACCCCCATTATCCTGAGTGAGATATTGGAGATAGAAGATTGTGTATGGGCCTCCGCTGGCGGGCTCTTACCTCATGGACACTGGGGTAGGGGATGTAGTCCTCCTCTGTCTGCAGTAGGAAGGAAAATAGTAGAAGATTAATACAAGGAATAGGAGACAACAGTAAACCGCCATGGCCTATGGCAGAGCTCAGTTCATACACGGGGTCCGTGGTGCAGAGGGATCAGAAGGGGGCATTAAATACCAGCAGGGGGTAAAGTTTCTGTGAATTCCATCCAATGCTGGTCAGAGAAAACAAAAATATGAACAAAAAATATTCACAGCAACAACCTACCATCATCCTTATCCCACCAACACAGACTCACCTTCAGAGGTGGAGGCATTGAGTATCTCTGTTCATCCATTCTGCAGCCCTGAAATATGGAGCCAGAAAAGGTAACAGTCACTCATTATACACCGCTACTGAAAAGGTCTGCGACATTACTGGAAATTCAACATGTGTCCATATCAGGACTCAGGGTATCAGAGGGGCCAAGGAGGTTAGACTGGGGGACAGGGGGAACTTTGAGGTCATAGGGGGGCCACGGGGGTCAGATTGTGGCACAGGAGGAACATGGAGGTCAGAGAGGGGTAAAGAGGAGAGGGCCATGGGGGTCAGATTGGGGCACAGGAGGGACATGGAGGTCAGAGAGGGGTAAAGAGGAGAGGGCCATGGGGGTCAGATTGTGGCACAGGAGGAACATGGAAGTCAGAGAGGGGTAAAGAAGGGAGGACCATGGGGGTCAGATTGTGGCACAGGAGGAACATGGAGGTCAGAGAGGGGTAAAGAGGAGAGGGCCATGGGGGTCAGATTGGGGCACAGGAGGAACATGGAGGTCAGACAGGGGCTTAGGGGGCAGAAGGGGTCACAGAGTGAATATGGGAGGTCAGAGAGAGGCAAAGGGGGTAGGGGGGCATAGAGATCAGACAGGGGACGAGAGAAGCATGGGTGTCAAATAGGAACCTAGGGGGGCCATGGAGGTCAGACTGGGGCCTATAATAGGCATGGCAGTCAGAAAGCACAGGACGGCATGGAGATTAGAATAGGACACGGGGGGCTATGGGGGTCAGACAGGGGCATGGAGGTGGCAGAGAGTTTGAACAGGGGCACGGGGGTCTATGAAGGTCAGACAGGGTTTCCTCTATATGGAGGTGCAATGAGGGGCCCCTTTGGACACAGAGGAGGTCGGACACTTACCTGCATCTTTTCAATCATTTCAAACAGGTCAGAGTTCTGTGAGAAGAAAAGAGAAACTCATCAATATTATCAATATCTCAGAGGAGTGATAATAGACAAATAGTGATCCCTATTATTGCCCCCGGCACCTCCCCGAAATCTGTACGGAATAAACAGACATTGGAGTGTAAGCTCTTCTGGTGTAGAGACTTGTGCAGCACTACATTATATGTCAGAGCTATTTATATATCACTGCAGTAAAATAACAAACATTCTGATTGGAGTCTTCCTCCTTTTTTCCCCACAATGCTCTGTTCCTGGTGATGGGGGGATGGGGTTTAATATAGCGGAATCATTCTGCACACAGGTACTCCACCACCTGCACACATATCATCCATTATTCAGAACTGATATGGACCCCCCCGGGAAATGAATGCCGGCTGCAATTTTAGGAGCAATACCTATTTTCAAACAACTACAGGCTGCCCATTCCCCAGACGGGGGCGCTGAAGCGTGTAACAGGAAGTACATGATGCGCAAAACTGTCCTGCAGGATCTTCACAGCAAACCCTGAGACCTCCACACCGCGCCTTCCCACAATCCACTGCAGACCCCCGCTGCCACACCGCGCCTTCCCGCAATCCACCGCAGACCTTTGCTGCCACGCGGCAACTTCCCACAATCCACCGCAGACCCCCGGCCGCCACACCGAGCCTTCCCACAATCCACCGCAGACCCTCGCTGCCACGCGGCAACTTCCCTCAATCCACCGCAGACCCCCCTCTGCCACACCGCGCCTTCCCACAATCCACCGAAGATCCCTGCCGCCACACCGTGCCTTCCCACAATCCACCGCAGACCTTTGCTGCCACGCGGGAACTTCCCACAATCCACCGCAGACCCCCGCCGCCACACCGTGCCTTCCCACAATCCACCGCAGACCCCCGCCACCACACCGAGCCTTCCCACAATCTACCGCAGATCCCCGCCGCCACAGCGAGCCTTCCCACAATCCACCGCAGACCCCCGCCACCACACCGAGCCTTCCCACAATCTACCGCAGATCCCCGCCGCCACAGCGAGCCTTCCCACAATCCACCGCAGACCCCCGCCACCACACCGAGCCTTCCCACAATCTACCGCAGATCCCCGCCGCCACAGCGAGCCTTCCCACAATCCACCGCAGACCCCCGCCACCACACCGAGCCTTCCCACAATCTACCGCAGATCCCCGCCGCCACAGCGAGCCTTCCCACAATCCACCGCAGACCCCCCGCTGCCACACCGCGCCTTCCCACTATCCACCGCAGATCCCTGGGGCCACACCGAGCCTTCCCATAATCCACCGCAGATCCCTGGGGCCACACCGCGCCTTTCCATAATCCACCGCACCTTCCCACAATCCACCGCAGATCCCTGCCACCACACCGCGCCTTCCCACAATCCACCGCACCTTCCCACAATCCACCGCAGATCCCTGCCACCACACCGCGCCTTCCCACAATCCACCGCAGACCCCTGCCGCCACACCGCGCCTTCCCACAATCCACCGCAGACCCCCCGCCGCCACACCGCGCCTTCCCACAATCCACCGCAGACCCCCCGCCGCCACACCGCGCCTTCCCACAATCACCGCGCCTTCCCATTATCCACCACAGAATCCTGCCGCCACACCACGCCTTCCCACAATCCACCACAGATCCCCACCGCCACACCGAGCCTTCCCACAATCCACCGCAGACCCCTTCCGCCACACCGAGCCTTCCCACAGTCCACCGCAGACCCCTGCCGCCACACCACGCCTTCCCACAATCCACCGCAGACCCCTGCCGCCACACCACGCCTTCCCACAATCCACCGCAGACCCCGGCGCCACACCAAGCCTTCCCACAATCCACCGCAGACCCCCGCTGCCACACCGAGCCTTCCCACAATCCACCGCAGACCTCCGCCGCCACACCTTCCCACAATCCACCGCAGACCCCCCGCCGCCACACCACGCCTTCCCACAATTCACCGCAGACCCCTGCCGCCACACCGAGCCTTCCCACAATCCACCGCAGACCTCCGCCGCCACACCGAGCCTTCCCACAATCCACCGCAGACCCCCGCTGCCACACTGTGCCTTCCCACAATCCACCGCAGACCCCCACCGCCACACCGAGCCTTCCCACAATCCACTGCAGATCCCTGCCGCCACACCGAGCCTTCCCACAATCCACCGCAGACCCCCGCCGCCACACCTTCCCACAATCCACCGCAGACCCCCGCCGCCACACCACGCCTTCCCACAATCCACCGCAGACCCCCGCCGCCACACCTTCCCACAATCCACCGCAGACCCCCGCCGCCACACCACGCCTTCCCACAATCCACCGCAGATTCCTGCCGCCACACCGAGCCTTCCCACAATCCACCGCAGACCTCCTTGTTTTGCGCATCATGTACTTCCTGTATTGTGACCGGTCAGGATTTATTCCCGCACATCTATTTGGGGAAATTGAACGGTGTGTGGAAGGAGAGGTCTCGGCACCCCGGCACTGTGACCAGAACGTTTCCAGATGGGAGCGGAGCAATCCATGCGCCAGCTCGGATGTGACAGACGCCCTGGGTGGCGCGGTGACTCCGCACAACGTCCCGGCCGTGTCAGAACAAATGTGTCAGATTGCGCAGCGCACGGATATCAGCCGGCTCTGCCTGCGAGCCGGGGGCCCGGGGAGTGACACATCCTGTCTGCACGGCGTATGATGAGCACAGAGACTGGCAGCGGCTCGGCCTTACGATGCCAGCAGCACGCGGCGGGCTCTGCGGATCTCCCTGCTAAAGTGTGAAACCAAAAGAAGTGTCTCTGGCGATGAAGGCAAATTATCCTCAGTCCAATGAGCGCCTGACGTCCTTCTACATAAACATCATCCCCTGTGCAGGCCTGGGACAGCGCTCTGACGCACGCAGGAAGTGCTGTGCGCAAATCTCAATTGACCTCTGTAGACACATCCCTGGGAGAAGATCTCCTGACCTCACAGAAGAGTCATGTCATCTGTACACTCTCAGGGTGAAAATGGAACCACCAATCAGAGAGCGGCACTGCCTTCTTCGCCCACTTTGGGAAGTCCAGCGCTTCCTTGCATTGGCTGAGACACCAACGCACAGCCGGCTCTGGAAATCCCAGGACTCTGTGCAGGCCAGTCAAGTTCCTCCACCCCAAACTCGCTCATCCATGTCTATATGGACCTTGCTTTGTGCACTGGTCCAAATCATTTGGACCCCCATTGGTAAGAATTGGGCCCCATTGTTGGTGTCAATGGTAGGAACTGTGCTCCATCTTTGGGGTCATTGGGAAGAACTATGCTCCATAGCTAGTGTCATTGAGAGGAAGTGTGCCCCTTAATTGGTGTCTCTGGGCTCCTTTGTTGGTGTCATTGTTAGGAATTGGGGCCCATAGTTGGTGTCTTTGGGAGGAAGTGTGCACCATCATAGGTGCCACTGGGCCCCATCGTTGGTGTCACTGGGCCCCATTGTTGGTGTCACTGGGAGGAACTGTGCCCCTTCATTGATGTTATTGTTGTCATTGGTAGGAATCATGCCCCATCATTGGTGCCATTGGTAGGAATTGTGCCCCATCATTGGAGTCATTGAGAGGAACTGTGCCCCTTCATTGATATAATTGTTAGCAATAATGCCCTATCATTGGGCCCCGTCCCCTCGTCGTTGATATCATTGGTAGGAATTGTGCCCCATCATTGGTGTTAGTGAATAAAATAGTGCCCGAAGGGCTGGATAAAAACAAGCAAAGGGCTGCATTTGGCCCCTGGGCCGCAGTTTGGAGACCCCCTGGGTTTGAGGAATGATGAAAGTACTGGAGGTGACCCCTCTAATGGAGGACTGCAGAGCCAATCACTGCTATCCTTCAAGGATAAGGGACCTTTGTATCAGCCGGGGGATGGGATCCATAGTAAAAGGGTAACAGCCAGATATAACCCTGAGATACAAAATGTTTTATTCTGGATCCACATTGTAACATTGTTCAGTGGAATCCGTCATCTCCTGTGTGAAGATACTTTGTAACAATAAATAAACAATAAAGGGACGTACTGGAAATGGAGCGAGTACAAAGAAGGGCAACAAAGCTAATAAAGGGTCTGGAGGATCTTAGTTATGAGGAAAGGTTGCGAGCTCTGAACTTATTCTCTCTGGAGAAGAGACGCTTGAGAGGGGATATGATTTCAATGTATAAATACCGGACTGGTGACCCCACAATAGGGATAAAACTTTTTCGCAGAAGAGAGTTTAATAAGACTCGTGGCCACTCATTACAATTAGAAGAAAAGAGGTTTAACCTTAAACTACGTAGAGGGTTCTTTACTGTAAGAGCGGCAAGGATGTGGAATTCCCTTCCACAGGCGGTGGTCTCAGCGGGGAGCATTGATAGCTTCAAGAAACTATTAGATAATCACCTGAATGACCGCAATATACAGGGATATACAATGTAATACTGACACATAATCACACACATAGGTTGGACTTGATGGACTTGTGTCTTTTTTCAACCTCACCTACTATGTAACTATGTAAGACAAGCTGAGCTCCAGTGCAATCAGCACCAAATTATATTATTATTATTAGATGTTATCATTATTCAGGATCTATTATATTATTATTATATATTAATATTATTACATTTAAATTATATTATTATTTGTGGTCGGGGATTCCAATGTTCTCTTTATCCCTCTATTTACAAACATGCCGTATATATCAGACAATTTATTTAAAATCTCAAGAAAATTTTGTAGCAGAAAACAAAATATAAAACTGACAGCTCCCCTGAATGAGGGGGTCCTACTCACCGGGGACCTGCACCCCATAGATCCACAGTCTGGGGATCGGTCCACACTGGACCACATCTCAATGGAGCCTTTCAGCTGAGGTCTTCCATCACTGGGATGCTTCTCCTGAGGACCAATCTGTATGGACTTGTTCATCTGCCAAATTTTCTCACCAGCCTTGAATCTCTTCTGGGATGGAGACCCCTGGGATCTGCTCTCGCTGGGTCCATTCAGTTTGCCTCCTTTCTCTAGGGATCTGCTGAGATTGGATCCATTCCCTAGGGATCTCTTCATGTGGTACGTTTTCTGCTTGAATATGTCCATGTGAAATATTCCCTGGGATCTGTTCTCCTGAGATGGAGAATCCCGAGATCTGTTCTCCTGAGATGGAGAATCCCGAGATCTGTTCTCCTGGAATTGAGACCCCTGGGATCTGTTCTCCTGAGATGGAGAATCCCGAGATCTGTTCTCCTGAGATGGAGAATCCCGAGATCTGTTCTCCTGAGATGGAGAATCCCGAGATCTGTTCTCCTGGAATTGAGACCCCTGGGATCTGTTCTCCTGGGATGAAGACCCCTGGGATCTGCTCTCACTGGGCCCATTCAGTTTGCCTCCTTTCTCCAAGGATCTGCTAAGACTGGGTCCATTCCCTGGGGATCTGCCGATATGGTACGTGTTCTGCCTGAATATGTCCATGTGAAATATTCCCTGGGATCTGCTCTCCTGGGATGGAGACACCTGGGATCTGCTCTCCTGGGATGGAGACACCTGGGATCTGCTCTCCTGGGACGGAGACACCTGGGATCTGTTCTCCTGGGACGGAGACACCTGGGATCTGCTCTCCTGGGACGGAGACCCCTGGGATCTGCTCTCCTGGGACGGAGACCCCTGGGATCTGCTCTCCTGGGATGGAGACACCTGGGATCTGCTCTCCTGGGACGGAGACACCTGGGATCTGCTCTCCTGGGACGGAGACACCTGGGATCTGCTCTCCTGGGACGGAGACACCTGGGATCTGCTCTCCTGGGACGGAGACCCCTGGGATCTGCTCTCCTGGGACGGAGACCCCTGGGATCTGCTCTCCTGGGATGGAGACACCTGGGATCTGCTCTCCTGGGACGGAGACACCTGGGATCTGCTCTCCTGGGACGGAGACACCTGGGATCTGCTCTCCTGGGACGGAGACACCTGGGATCTGCTCTCCTGGGATGGAGACACCTGGGATCTGCTCTCCTGGGATGGAGACCCCTGGGATCTGCTCTCCTGGGATGGAGACCCCTGGGATCTGCTCTCCTGGGATGGAGGCACCTGGGATCTGCTCTCCTGGGATGGAGACACCTGGGATCTGCTCTCCTGGGATGGAGACACCTGGGATCTGCTCTCCTGGGATGGAGACCCCTGGGATCTGCTCTCACTGGGTCCATTTGGTTTGCCCCCTTTCTCCAGGGATCTGCTCAGACTGGATCCATTCCCTGGGGATCTGCTGATGTGGTTTGTGTTCTCTCTATGGAATATTCCATGGGAGCCATAGCCTGGGGATCTACTCACGTGGGATGCCTTCTCCCTGAAGATGTCCATGTGGAATAATCCATGGGACCTGTTTCCGGGGGATCTGTCCTCCTGGGATCTGTTCATGTTGGCTCTCTCTGCTTACCTGGCTGGTGACTGAAAATCTCAATCTATATCCTCATCATCGTGTCATTTCCATGAGGACTGGGTGATTTACCGCTAATTAACGTTCCTCAGGTTGGGAATGTATAATTAGGGAGATATTTCTGTGATCTGATGAATCGGGTCAGCCAGGTGTCGGGTGAAGTCTTGCCAGAAACACGGTGTGCTGGGTTGTGCAATGTGACGAGGAGGACGGAGGAAAGGACTCGCCTAATCCCAGATAATGAGAGTCCCAGGACACACAATTATCTACAAATCCCCACTTTGTGAAGATAAAAGGACCCAATGACAATAATATCGCCCACTGGAGATGTGGAGAGGTTCAGGGATTGCAGTGGCCCAGCCTTGAAAATATGATCTTAAAGGGCCAGTCACACAAAGCTGACATTTCAGTCACCTAATTTCTCATAAGAAAGCCCAGTCCTTGTTCACACAGGGGCAGCAATGTTCTGACACCTGACAAGTGCAGACCCTCCCTTCCCCGGACTCCGAAAACAGCCAAATAGGAGCTGGGGTCACCGCTCCGAACATCTCCTGCACCCCCCCGACCTGTACCAAAGGTTCCAATCCCACCGAAACTCAGAACTCCCCCTGAGAGAATCCTGACAGATCACAATATAGAAAAGATCCACCTTGGGCTAGTCAGGTCTCCAGATCACGTATGATAAATACCCCTCAGCTCCTTCACTGTAACCAGGATAACCAAGCAAGTTTGAAAATGCATTTCCTTTCCTTTCTCCTGCTGAACCCCCCCCAGCTTTTTTTTGTTTTGTACCACACAGATTTCCCAGCATGCCTTCAGATGTTCAGATTGGATCTGCAGAACCAATGAGAGGATAAACAAGGAGAAAACTGACTGGAAGGATGCCGGGGATGTCCTCTAAATGGTGAACCTGGCAGCACCTGGAATTTCCCTCCACTTAACCATTCAGCTGCCAGTCCAGACTCAGCAGTCCTCCAATGGAGGTTCAGTATAGAGAACATTCGGGGTGCGAGGAATGATTCAGCATTATCACAGAGAAGACCCAATTATTATCCATGAACAGGACTTCCCGGCCTCAGGATTGGAGGATAGCCTCCCGCGCACCATATTGTGTAGAACATGTCATTACACACCAGGGATTGGAGTCTGAGATTTTCCAGCATGCAAGGGATGATGGGAATTTATAATAACACCTGAATACAGAGAGACAGAAATGAATATTTTTTATGCCTGGCCTTCTCCTTTATACAAATCATCAGAAGTCAGCCATTGGCACAACAAAGACGCACCCAGAAGCTGGTTCCCCAACCCTGTATCATGGTATCTCTGACACTGACAGTGTTACATCAGTCTGGTCACATGACTTCACACTTATTCAACCATAATCCACCTACAAACTAAAACATTGGTTTTGGGTGGATAAGTCCTTTAAATCCCCATCCAGTGTCAGTTTATGATCTCCAGATGACACCCCATGGACTGAAAACAATGGTGGACAATAACAGCAGCTTTCTGGCTACACTATAGAGCTGCCAGCTGAGCTCTGATTGGATGCTGGGAGTTCCTGCACAGTTCAGCTGGCAGCGCTGGTCCGTGTAATGAAGTCTAATGTGTACCAATAAACCAGTGACACCAGTTCTGCCAGCTGTGCAGTGCCCGGGGACATTATATAACACCGTGACAACGAGGACAAATGTGCAGAGACTTCCTGACAGCCAAACCACATAAGAAATTCACTGAGCCAATAAATCGTCAGAAAACCCATCATCTGTCCTCACCTTACCTATCCATCATCTGTCCATCATCTGTCCTCACCTATCTATTACCTATCCATCATCTGTCCATCATCTGTCCTCACCTATCTATTACCTATCCATCATCTGTCCTCACCTATCTATTACCTATCCATCATCTGTCCTCACCTATCTATTACCTATCCATCATCTGTCCTCACCTATCTCTTACCTATCCATCATCTGTCCATCATCTGTCCTCACCTATCTCTTACCTATCCATCATCTGTCCTCACCTATCTATTACCTATCCATCATCTGTCCATCATCTGTCCTCACCTATCTATTACCTATCCATCATCTGTCCTCACCTATCTATTACCTATCCATCATCTGTCCATCATCTGTCCTCACCTATCTATTACCTATCCATCATCTGTCCTCACCTATCTATTACCTATCCATCATCTGTCCATCATCTGTCCTCACCTATCTCATACCTATCCATCATCTGTCCTCACCTATCTATTACCTATCCATCATCTGTCCATCATCTGTCCTCACCTATCTATTACCTATCCATCATCTGTCCTCACCTATCTATTACCTATCCATCATCTGTCCATCATCTGTCCTCACCTATCTCATACCTATCCATCATCTGTCCTCACCTATCTATTACCTATCCATCATCTGTCCATCATCTGTCCTCACCTATCTCATACCTATCCATCATCTGTCCTCATCTATCTATTACCTATCCATCATCTGTCCATCATCTCTCCTCACCTTACCTATCCATCATCTGTCCATCATCTGTCCTCACCTATCTATTACCTATCCATCATCTGTCCTCACCTATCTATTACCTATCCATCATCTGTCCATCATCTCTCCTCACCTTACCTATCCATCATCTGTCCATCATCTGTCCTCACCTATCTATTACCTATCCATCATCTGTCCATCATCTGTCCTCACCTTACCTATCCATCATCTGTCCATCATCTGTCCTCACCTATCTATTACCTATCCATCATCTGTCCATCATCTGTCCTCACCTATCTATTACCTATCCATCCATCTATCCATCATCTGTCCATCATCTGACCTCTCCTATCCCATCCCTATCCATCATCTGTCCTCACCTGTCTATTACCTATCCATCATCTGTCCATCATCTGACCTCACCTATCTCATACCGATCCATCCATCTGCCCATTGTCTATCCTCACCTATCTTATACCTATCAGTCAGTCTGTCCATCATCTGACCTCACCTATCTCATAACTATCCATCCTTCGGTCCATCATCTGTCTTCACCTATTACCTATCCATCGATCTATCCATAATCTCTTCTCACCTATCTCATACCTATCCATCTGTCCGTCCATGGTCTGACCTCACCTATCTCATACCTATTCTTCCATCTATCCATCATCTATCCTCACCTATCTGTCCGTCTGTCCATCTGTCCTCACTTATTACCTATTCATCATCTGTCCTCACCTATCTGTCCGTCTGTCCATCTGTCCTCACCTATCTGTGATGTCTCATTCCTATCCATCTGTCCATCATCTGTCCTCACCTATCTCATACCCATCCGTCCATCATCTGTCCTCACCTATCTCATACCCATCCGTCCATCATCTGTCCTCACCTATCTCATACCCATCCGTCCATCATCTGTCCTCACCTATCTCATACCCATCCGTCCATCATCTGTCCTCACCTATCTCATACCCATCCGTCCATCATCTGTCCTCATCTATCTATTATCTGTCTGTCCGTCTGCCTGCCATCTGACCTCACCTATCTCATACCCATCCGTTAGGGTTGCCACCTCATCCCTTTAAACCCGAACACATATGAATTACTCGGGTTCTGAAGCTAATTTAATGCAGATAAGGTGCCAAGTGAGTTTAATTACCACCTTAATCAGCCACACAACCTGTGTAATTAATATGTGTTCAGTTTTAAAGGGATGAGGTGGCAACCCTACTATCCATCCATGTGTCCATCATCTAACCTCACCTGCCTCATACCTATCCGTCTGTCTGTCCAGCATCTGTTCTCACCTATCTCATACATATCCATCTGTATGTCCATCGTCTGACCTCACCTTTTTCACCCATATCCATCATCTGATCTCATACCTATCCGTCCGTCTATCCATTATCGGACCTCCACCGTCCATCAACTGTCCTCACCCATCTCACACTTATCTGTCTATCCAACCATCTACTCTATTACCTATCCATCAGTCCATTTGTCTGTCCATCTTCTGTAAACATCTTCTCACTCTATTACCTATCCAACCATCCATCTACTGTATACATCTTCTCTTTCTATTACATATCAGTCTGTCTTTCCATCTACTGTATATATCTTCTCTATTACCTATCCACCTGTCCAATCATGCATTTGCTGTATATAACATTTCTCTCTTATGCCGCGTTCACACGAGCGGACTTGCCAACGGGCTAAACTCCGTCGGCATTTCTGACGGAAAGATTTAGAACATGTTCTATATCTGAGTCTGTCGAAAATGCCGACAGAAAAAGTCCGATGGGGCATACACACAGTCGGAATGTCCGACCAGAAGCTCCCATCAAACTTTTTCTGTCGGGAAGTCCGGCCATGTGTATGCGGCATTAGTCTGTTCGTCTGTCTATCCATCTATCGTATCAATCCTTACTCTCTAGAACCTTTTCATCTTTCTGTCTTCTCTTTATATTTCTTATCCATCTGTCTGTCCATCTCCTGTATCAAGCTTCTCTCTTTTTAGTCTATTACTTATTTGTCCGTCTGTCTGTCCATCTACTGTAACCACCTTCTCTCTCTCTCTATAACCTCTATCTACTGTATATACACGAGATGTACAAAGATCTCCTAATTGTCCAATATTGGGAATAATCTTTTCTAAATGAAGCGGAATCGCTGCTCCCCTACAACAAAGAACCCCCAACAGAGGAGGAGGTCCTGAGGGAAGTCCAGTAAATAACAGTAAGGTGACCACCAATGGTGAGTCCAGAGCTGTTTTTTTTTTTTATAAAACAAGAAGAAGAAAGCCAATACGTTTTGGGTTCACATACCACCCCACCCCTCCGTAATGTTCTGTCATTTCAGGAATGCCTGCACTCAGGGATGTTTGGAAATGTTTGATGATAGAACATCGAATGATTCCACCAGAAGATCAAGCAGCATTCACAAATCTTAATGTGATGTCTACAAACTCTTCCACACCTCTCCGAGTCCAGCTATTCCTGAAGTGACGGAACATAGAAGCCCTGATGAAGAGGGTGAGGGTACCCGAAATGTGTTGAATTTCCGATTCTTGCAGAATCTTGCATTCAATAAAAAATCCTTCTGTTTTGTGTGCCACCCTTACTGCCATCTACTATGTATCCGTCTGCTGTACATCCACCTACTGTACATCCATCTGCTGTGCATCCAGCTACCTGTACATCCACCTATTGTGCATCCATCTACTGTACATCTACTTTACATCCATCTCTGTATCCATCCACTGTACATCCATCTACCGTACATCCATCTACTGTACATCCATCTACCGTACATCCATCCACTGTACATCCATCTACCGTACATCCATCTACCGTACATCCATCTACTGTACATCCATCTACGTACATCCATCTACCGTACATCCATCTACTGTACATCCATCTACCGTACATCCATCTACTGTACATCCATCTACTGTACATCCATCCACTATGCATCCATCTACTGTACATCCATCTACTGTATATCCATCTACCGTACATCCATCTACTGTACATCTACTTTACATCCATCTCTGTATCCATCCACTGTACATCCATCTACCGTACATCCATCTACCGTACATCCATCTACTGTACATCCATCTACTGTACATCCATCTACCGTACATCCATCTACTGTACATCCATCTACCGTACATCCATCTACTGTTACATCCATCTACCGTACATCCATCTACCGTACATCCATCTACCGTACATCCATCTACCGTACATCCATCTACTGTACATCCATCTACCGTACATCCATCCACTATGCATCCATCTACCGTACATCCATCTACTGTATATCCATCTACCGTACATCCATCTACTGTACATCCATCTACCGTACATCCATCTACTGTACATCCATCTACCGTACATCCATCTACTGTACATCCATCTACCGTACATCCATCTACCGTACATCCATCTACCGTACATCCATCTACTGTACATCCATCTACTGTACATCCATCTACCGTACATCCATCCACTATGCATCCATCTACCGTACATCCATCTACTGTACATCCATCTACTGTACATCTACTTTACATCCATCTCTGTATCCATCCACTGTACATCCATCTACCGTACATCCATCTACTGTACATCCATCTACTATGCATCCATCTACTGTACATCCATCTACCGTACATCCATCTACTGTACATCCATCTACTGTACATCCATCCACTATGCATCCATCTACCATACATCCATCTACTGTACATCCATCTACTGTACATCCATCTACCGTACATCCATCTACTGTACATCCATCTACTGTACATCCATCCACTATGCATCCATCTACTGTACATCCATCTACCGTACATCCATCTACTGTACATCCATCTACTGTACATCCATCTACTGTACATCCATCTACTGTACATCCATCTACTGTACATCCATCTACTATGTATCCATCTACCGTACATCCATCTACTATGTATCCATCTACTGTGCATCTATCTACCGTACATCCATTCACTATGCATCCATCTACCGTACATCCATTTACTGTACACCCATCTACTGTTCATCCATCTACTATGCATCCATCTACTATGCATCCATCTACCGTACATCCATCTACTATGCATCCATCTACTATGGCATCCATCTACCGTACATCCATCTACCGTACATCCATCTACTGTACATCCATCTACTGTACATCCATCTACTGTACATCCATCTACCGTACATCCATCTACTGTACATCTACTTTACATCCATCTCTGTATCCATCTACCGTACATCCATCTAATATGTATCCATCTACAGTACATCCATCTACCATGCATCCATCTACTGTACATCCATCTACTATGCATCCATCTACCATACATCCATCTACCGTACATCCATCTACCGTACATCCATCTACCGTACATCCATCTACTATGTATCCATCTACTGTACATCCATCTACTATGCATCCATCTACCGTACATCCATCTACTGTACATCCATCTACTATGTATCCATCTACTGTACATCCACCTATTTTACATCCATCTATCCATCTACCGTACATCTATCTACTGTACATCCACCTACTGTACATCCACCTACTGTACACCCATCTACCGTACATCCATCCACTATGTATCCATCTACCGTAATCCATCCACTATGTATCCATCTACCGTAATCCATCCACTATGTATCCATCTACCGTACATCCATCTACTATGTATCCATCTACTGTACATTCATCTACCGTACATCCATCTACTATGCATCCATCTACCGTACATCCATCTACTATGCATCCATCTACTGTACATCCATCCACTATGTATCCATTTACCGTACATCCATCCACTATGTATCCATCTACCGTACATCCATCTACTATGCATCCATCTACTGTACATCCAATAAAAAGAAAATTTAAAGGACACTAATTAAAAAGCAAAACATATATAGTACAGCAAATACATATCAATGCAAGGTGAGCTGAGTGTGTTAGTCCACAAAATTGGAGTTCAATGGAGGTAGCAGACCAGAGAAAGAACACCGGTATCTCCAACGGGAAAGAAATATAAATATATATACAGAGGAACTCAAAAGTCTTTTAAATGGCAAGATGGGATAGTCTCATTCAATCTCACGGTAATTAGATGTGAAATGTCTTCTCAAGAGGTAACCTGAGGGTTATAGGAAAAGGACCCGACCAATGTATTGGATCTTGGCTCAAATGGATAATTCCCACCAGGAGAGAGGCAGAAGCAAAAAGCAAAAGAATGCCCTTACCAGATCCGGTGGACTCACGGGCCGTAGCGGTGAGTCAAACGAGCCTGTACCGTTAAACGGTGTGGGGTGAAGGTGTGTGGGAGAACTTGTAAACCATCTTGTCAGCAGTCCTCATACGAAGCACCGATTTGGAGTCCGGGGTCCCCAGGGTATGGTTCCGATCGGCCGATCACCGTTTCCTCAGAAAGCCATCATATGTGCAAATAAGCAAAAAAGGAAAAAAAGGGAAGAACCACTCCACATGGTGTAAATCGTTGATTAGCAAAGAGCATAGAAGCACTTTATTTGAGGAGTGTACTCAAATACTCATACCCCAGCAGAAGCCTTAGGAGGCGAAACGCGTCGGGGTTCTGTGTGTATACCCCCACCACTATCTACTGCGCCTGTTTTTACTACTTTTATGCCGGTTTTTAATTTATTTTGGGCCGAGTTTTTACCGCCTTTGCCTGTAACAACATTTTTTTGGAGTACACTCCTCAAATAAAGTGCTTCTATGCTCTTTGCTAATCAACGATTTACACCATGTGGAGTGGTTCTTCCCTTTTTTCCTTTTTTGCTTATTTGCACATATGATGGCTTTCTGAGGAAACGGTGATCGGCCGATCGGAACCATACCCTGGGGACCCCGGACTCCAAATCGGTGCTTCGTATGAGGACTGCTGACAAGATGGTTTACAAGTTCTCCCCACACACCTTCACCCCACACCGTTTAACGGTACAGGCTCGTTTGACTCACCGCTACGGCCCGTGAGTCCACCGGATCTGGTAAGGGCATTCTTTTGCTTTTTGCTTCTGCCTCTCTCCTGGTGGGAATTATCCATTTGAGCCAAGATCCAATACATTGGTCGGGTCCTTTTCCTATAACCCTCAGGTTACCTCTTGAGAAGACATTTCACATCTAATTACCGTGAGATTGAATGAGACTATCCCATCTTGCCATTTAAAAGACTTTTGAGTTCCTCTGTATATATATTTATATTTCTTTCCCGTTGGAGATACCGGTGTTCTTTCTCTGGTCTGCTACCTCCATTGAACTCCAATTTTGTGGACTAACACACTCAGCTCACCTTGCATTGATATGTATTTGCTGTACTATATATGTTTTGCTTTTTAATTAGTGTCCTTTAAATTTTCTTTTTATTGAGTGTTTTATACTCTTTAACACACACTGTTTTCACCTGCACTGTGTTTATTACCTATATATTTTTTTATGTATACTTTACAAACACTTTTACACTAAAGGAGTTTTTACTCTCTCCTAAACACTTTCTCTACCTGTTTCAGCAACAGGAGTCCCACCACCCATTAGCGCCACACTTCTTCACTCCAACTTTCACTTGCAACGGTCATATTGCTGTGTTGGCTGCTTCACTTCTGTCCAAGAGTTGGCGCAACTTTTACACCTTTTTTTACTGTACATCCATCTACT
This sequence comes from Lithobates septentrionalis, assembly GCA_037952835.1. Taxonomy (NCBI): domain Eukaryota; kingdom Metazoa; phylum Chordata; class Amphibia; order Anura; family Ranidae; genus Lithobates; species Lithobates septentrionalis. The sequence continues at coordinate 34,636 of JBBDGP010005193.1, read as the reverse complement.
GTACATCCATCTACTGTACATCCATCTACTGTACACCTATCTACTATGCATCCATCTACCGTACACCCATCTACCGTACACCCATCTACCGTACATCCATCTACTATGTATCCATCTACCGTACATCCATCTAATATGTATCCATCTACCGTACATCCATCTACCATGCATCCATCTACTGTACATCCATCTACCATACATCCATCTACCATACATCCATCTACCGTACATCCATCTACTATGCATCCATCTACCATACATCCATCTACCGTACATCCATCTACTATGCATCCATCTACTATGCATCCATTCACTATGCATCCATCTACCGTACATCCATCTACCGTACACCCATCTACCGTACATCCATCTACTATGTATCCATCTACCGTACATCCATCTACTATGTATCCATCTACCGTACATCCATCTACTATGCATCCATCTACCGTACATCCATCTACCGTACATCCATCTACCGTACATCCATCTACCGTACATCCATCTACCATGCATCCATCTACTGTACATCCATCTACTATGCATCCATCTACCATACATCCATCTACCGTACATCCATCTACCGTACACCCATCTACCGTACATCCATCTACTATGTATCCATCTACCGTACATCCATCTACTATGTATCCATCTACCGTACATACATCTACTATGCATCCATCTACAATGCATCCATCTACTGTACATCCATCTACTATGTATCCATCTACCGTACATCCATCTACTGTACATCCATCTACTATGCATCCATCTACCGTACATCCATCTACTGTACATCCATCTACTATGTATCCATCTACTGTACATCCACCTATTTTACATCCATCTATCCATCTACCGTACATCTATCTACTGTACATCCACTTACTGTACATCCATCTACTGTACACCCATCTACCGTAATCCATCCACTATGTATCCATCTACCGTAATCCATCCACTATGTATCCATCTACCGTAATCCATCCACTATGTATCCATCTACCGTAATCCATCCACTATGTATCCATCTACCGTACATCCATCTACTATGTATCCATCTACCGTACATCCATCTACTATGTATCCATCTACTGTACATTCATCTACTATGTATCCATCTACCGTACATCCATCTACCGTACATCCATCTACTGTACATCCATCTACTGTACATCCATCTACTGTACACCTATCTACTATGCATCCATCTACCGTACATCCATCTACTATGTATCCATCTACTATGTATCCATCTACTATGTATCCATCTACCGTACATCCATCTACTATGTATCCATCTACTATGTATCCATCTACTATGTATCCATCTACTATGTATCCATCTACCGTACATCCACCTATTTTACATCCATCTATCCATCTACTGTACATCCACTTACTGTACATCCACCTACCGTACATCCACCTACCGTACATCCACTTACCGTACATCCACCTACTGTACATCCACCTACTGTACATCCACCAACTGCATCTCTGGAACAAAGATTTTGTTCCCCCCGAATTAGGTAAGATTATTCTTTTGTGAAAAAACATAAAATAATGAGCGGAATGAGGGGCGCAGGAACAGGTCCAAGACAGGACCCCAGAGACATTTAAAGTGTATCCAAACCCAAGAAGAAAAATGTAACCTGCTGCAGGATTTACTGGTCTATAGATGTAGTGGCTGCATTTGTTTTCTTTTCTCAGGCTGCATACATTTTCTGCAGGTACAGAACGAATCCTGTTGATCCTGCCAGAAATTTAGCACCCCCACAGCTTCCTATACATGAGATGAACTTGCAAACAATGTTATCAGCTTTCCTAGCTACATTATGGGGGGAGATCTACTAAACCTGGAGCACACAGAACACAGAATCTAATACAGTTCTGCATAGAAACCAATCAGCTTCCGGGTTGTCAAAGCTTGAAGAAGCTGAAGTGAGAAGCTGATTGGCTACTAGGCACAGCTGCACAAAGATTCTGCACTCTCCAGTTTTAATGAATCTCCCCCTATGTGAACTGCAGAACCCCCCCCCCCCCCCATGTAATAGAGATGAGGAGGGGGAGGTGTTTTGCAGTCTGGTCCTAGAGTGATAACGCTGCCCCTCCATGGACTTAGTGATAAGATAAGGGGTGCAATACTGGCAGGATCATCAGGTGAAAATATACAAAAAAGAAAACGAATGCAGCCGACACACCTAAGGACCGGTAAGCTGCTATATAGGAATTTTTATCCTCTTCGGTCTCCTATAAAGCTTAGTTCAGCCTGAAAAAAAAGCAAAAATTTCCTTATTTTCACCCCCAACAACTCATTTTTTGCTAACATTTTGGAAGAAGTAAAAATGTTGCTCCTCCCCATTGCTCACAACCAACCAGATTTGAGCCCTCACTCTCCTCGGAGAGGCTATATGACGGAAAGAAATCCGATTGGCTGTTTCCTGTAAAACTTTTTCCATTCTCAGGTTCTCTTCCTCATCGATCGGTCTCAGCATGGAAATCTGATTGATGAGGCCGGTCAGCAGAGGGTCCGACGTCAGATGTGACCACACACATAAAAGATCTTCCAGGAATTCGATTCAGTCAGAAGGCTGGAGGTGGGAGCAGCGGGGGGGTGCAGGAAGGAGTTTAGGGACCAGGGAATATCCGTCCATCGTTAGGGAGACTCCTCCATGTCGCTGAATAAACCTCGAGGAGTCCGACACCTTCCTCCGATCCATCCTTCATTCACACCTGGGGGGATTTGAATTATTAGCCTCTGTGTGCGGCCACGTCGTATCCTCACTGTGCTGGAGCTGAGGGTGTCATCAGTACCGGGACGGGGGTCATCCAGGGGTCCAAGATAAGGATGCAGAATTGCGCCCCCCCCCCTCCCCCAACTATTAATATATGCCATAGAATGGGTGTAGTACCACCCTGCGGCCATTTTTTGCCCCCTTTGCTTCACCGCCCCTCCTGTCCACCCCTTGTCCTGGCCCGGGGGGGGGGGGGGGGGGGTCCCAAATCCTGGACTGTGTCAGCACGTCGTAAAACGTGTCATTAAATTTTTTTTTTACCAATCTCCACAAAATGAAGAAAAAAAAAGAAGAAAGAACTCGCCGACCAATCGGAATCCAGCTTCCTGCAGCCAGGTGAGCGAAATTTTCAGAATATCAACTGGATTTTATGATGCCGACACCGGAGGTGAGAACTTTGCTCTGAGGCACGAGCTACAGGATGTCTCCCGCAGAGCTGACACTTCCTAACGAAGGCGTCCTCGCAGGTGATAGGTACGCCGCAGCTTTAACGGTGAAGGCGAAGGAAAGCATGGGATGACGAGGGACGGTATTCAGGCTTTCCAGGCGGTGGGACCGGGGACAGTTCCCTCGGCTGATGAGTAATAATAACGTCCTCTGGAAAATTTGGCGCAGAGGCGGCGGCGTCAGAATAAAACATCCCAGCGACAATCACAACAAACACAGAGAGCATCGTACTCACACAATACGCCTCCAAGGAGTCCGAGGGGTCCCGGAAGGGTGTGTACCCGTCACTGCCGGACATTTCGCCGCTGTCCCGCCTCGCCGGAGCGTCCCAAAACTTGGGGAAGTGGTGCCTGGCTGCCGCGATGTCCCTGCGAGGCTCCGGCTGCCTCTCATACCTTCACATGTGTGCTGAATGGGCGGAGAGCCAGCGAGAAGACGGCAGCTGCCAAGGAGGCAGGTACAGGGACCGGGGCCCCGGGCTGTGTGTACAGCGAGGAGGACGGAGGAGCAGCTGTTCCTGGAGTGACAGTGAGGGGAGGGGACATCGCCACGACACAGACCCCACGTGTGCCCAAGAGCTGACAATCTAATCCTCGTTTCCTGGTCAACAGCCAAAGCTCTGACAGCCGTGTGGTTAGCGGACCAATGAGGAGAACGAGGCAAAGAATTCTATTATGAAAAGAAAATCATTCTCTTGCAGTGGGATCTTCTCCTGAGATGGTCCTCAGGGGGGCCACTTGTCCTGTTCTGGGACTCTTTTATGGGTTTTCTTTTCTTTTTTTTTGTGTTGTCACTTTACAATTGTCATGTTTAAAACTACCAAAGAATAAAAAAAAAAGGAACAAGGAAAAGTCATTTGTACTCCCAGCACTGGGGAAGAAAAATCGCTCTGTGGCACCAATTTATTGGCAATTTTAGGGCAATTTTGGTGCCTTTCAATCACAATCATTTCCAGTAACCAAAATCGCCACAATTGGCCACCAGAAAGCACAATTTCTGCTGTTTTCTACCAATACCCCCAGTCAGCCTCCATGGCTATCCTCCTCTACCAATCCCCCCCAGTCAGCCTCCATGGCTATCCCCCTCCACCAATCCCCCCCAGTTAGCCTCCATGACTTTTCCCCTCTACCAATCCCCCCCAGTCAGCCCCCTTGGCTATGCCCCTCTACCAATCCTCCCCCACCAATCCCCCCTAGTCGGCCTCCATGGCTATCCCCCTCCACCAACCCCCCCCCCCCCCCCAGTCAGCCCCCTTGGCTATACTCCTCCACCAATCCCCCCCAGTCGGCCTCCATGGCTATTCCCCACTACCAATCCCCCCCCAGTCAGCCCCCTTGGCTATGCCCCTCTACCAATCCTCCCCCACCAATCCCCCTAGTCGGCCTCCATGGCTATCCCCCTCCACCAACCCCCCCCCCCCCAGTCAGCCCCCTTGGCTATACCTCCTCCCACCAATCCCCCCCAGTCGGCCTCCATGGCTATCCCCCTCCACCAATCCCCCCAGTCAGCCTCCACGGCTATCCTCCACCAAATCCCCCCCACTCAACCCCCTTGGCTTAATCCTCCACAACCCCCCCCAGTCAGCCCCCTTGGCAATCCTCCTCCACCAATCCCCCCCAGTCAGCCCCTTTGGCTATCCCCCTCTACCAATCATCCCCCACCAATCCCCCCCAGTCGGCCTCCATGGCTATCCCCCACCACCAATCCCCCCCAGTCAGCCTCCGTGGCTATCCTCCTCCACCAATCCCCCCCCACTCAACCCCCTTGGCTATCCTCCACCAACCCCCCCTAGTCAGCCCCCTTGGCTATCCTCCTCCACCAACCCCCCCCAGTCAGCCCCCCATGGCTATCCTCCTCCACCAATCCCCCCCAGTCAGTCCCCTTGGCGATCCTCCTCCACCAATCCCTCCCAGTCAGCCTCCAAGGCTAACCTCCCCCACCAATCCCTTCCAGTCAGCCTCCATGGCTATCCTCCTCCACCCCCCCCCCCCCGTCAGCCTCCGTGGCTATCCTCCTCCATCAACCCCCCCAGTCTACTCCCATGGCCATCTTCCATCAATCCCCCAAGTTAGCCTCCAGCCCCCATGGCTATCTTCCACCAATCCCCCTCCAGTCAGCCCCCTTGGCTATCCTCCTCCACCAATCCCCCTCCAGTCAGCCCTCTTGGCTATCCTCCACCAATCCCCCTCCAGTCAGCCCCCTTGGCTATCCTCCTCCACCAATCCCCCTCCAGTCAGCCCCCTAGGCTATCCTCCTACACCAATCCTTTCCAGTAAGCCTCCATGGCTATCTTCCTCCTACACCCCCCCCCCCCCCCGTTCAGCCTCCTTGGCTATCCTCATCCACCAACCCCAAGTCAACCCCCATGCCCATTGTCCTCCACCAACCCCAAGTCAGCCCCCATGGCTATCGTTCTCCATCACACCCCCCCCCCCTGCCCAGTCAGCCCTTATGGATATCCTCCTCCACCAACCTCCCCAACTAAGCCCCCCCATGGCTGGGTAAGCTGACAAGTGACAGAAGTCTGGTCAGCAGCTGATTTGTGGCTGGGGGTCGGCACACCTGTCCAGGATGTCACTCAGGGGCTGGCGGTGACAATGACATCAGATGACCCCCCGACACAGAGAAGAGACAGATGCTGAGCCAAGACGAGACACCCAGGAGACAGAGACCACAAAGAATTCAGCAAAGTCAGAGAAACGGGAAATCTGGAGCCAAAAGTTTAATAACTGGTGATTACTGGACCCGGGAGATCAATAGTCAATGATACCAGACCCGGGAGATCAATAGTCAATGATACCAGACCCGGGAGATCAATAGTCAATAATACCAGATCCTGGAGATCAATAAGAAATGATTACTGAACTCGGTAGATTGACAGTCAATAATATCCAGACTCAGGATATATATATATATTCAATGGTACCGGCTTTAAGAGATCAACAATGAATGATTACCAGATTGATACATGGATAATCGATGATTACCAGACTGGGAGATTGATAATCAATGGTTGCTAGACCTGGAAGATTAATAGTCAATTGTTTAGGGATTTAGGATATTAACATTAGGCTGCTTTTACACTGGGGAGGCGGGTCCATTAGCGGTAAAGCGCCGCTAGTTTTAGTGGTTCTTTACCGCTGTTTAAGTGGCGCTTTTAACCCCCGCTACCGGCCGAAGAAGGGGTTAATAACACTTTTCATTCCAATGGGCAGGGGGGGTGTATACAGCACTCCCAAACAGCCCCAAAGATGCTGCTTGCAGGACTTTTTTCCCATCCCCCAAGCGCACCGCCCCGGTGTGAAAGCACTCAGGTTCTCACACTGGGGAGGCATGGGAGTCAGTTTTCAGGCGTAATTTCTTGCGCTAAAACGCCTGAAAACTGTCTCAGTGTGAAAGGGGTCTCAATGATTACCGGACTTGGGAGATCGATATTCAATGACTTTTGGGGGATCGATAATCAATGACTTTCAGGAGATCGATAATCAATGACTTTCAGGAGATCGATAATCAATGACTTTTGGAAGATCGATAATCAATGACTTTCGGGAGATCGATAATCAAAGACTTATGGGGGATTGATAATCAATGACTCTTGGAAGATTGATAATCAATGATTACTGGATTTGGAGGATTGATATGTCAATAGTAAGTGATTGCTGGGAGATCGATAATCAATGATTTCTGGGAGATCAATAATCCAGTGACTTTCAGGAGATCGATAATCCAATGACTTTCGGGAGATCGATAATCAATGACTTTTGGGGGATCAATAATCCAATGACTTTCAGGAGATTGATAATCAATGACTTTAGGGGGATCGACAATCAATGACTTTTGGGGGATTGATAATCAATGACTTTAGGGGGATCGACAATCAATGACTTTTGGGGATTGATAATCAATGACTTTAGGGGGATCGACAATCAATGACTTTTGGGGGATTGATAATCCAATGACTTTCAGGAGATCGATAATCAATGACTTTTGGGGGATTGATAATCCAATGACTTTCGGGAGATCGATAGTCAATAATGGAATGAAGAATTTGGATGTTTTACAAATATCCCCCCAGAGCTCCGGGCTGCTCCCCATCTCTCTCTCTCTCAGGGTGGAACCCGTTCATCTGGAGCGCTGACTGCACTGCCTGTGGGAAGTGGCTGGTCCTCGGTCGGATCACATTCCCTGCCTTTATTTATTTACCAGCTCTGGATCAGGTGTCCCCCCCTCCCCCCTGCAGTTTCCACAGCGCTATTGTGTGCGGAGAAGGCGGGTGGGGTCTGGGAAATAAACTGAGAATCACCAACCGGCACACAGCTGGAGAAGACAACCGACCCGCAGAGCAGCCGGAGGTGGGAGAAGGTTCCAGATACTCGCCGGCGCTCTTCTACTTTAGGAATAATGAACTATGATTGGTCTCCAACGCATTCAGCCAGCCACTCACAGAGGTTGCAGAGCACCACCATGCATGATACTGACCTACCACACCATGCCAGGCAGAGCTACTTCCTGTCCCGGTGACACCCATAAAGAAAAGGAGGGATGCGGTTGTCACCGGGACAGGAAGGCACATGGTCAGTACAGGGAGGAATGGGGACAACAATAACGTATTTAGGGTTTTGTGTCCCCGGTGGAGAGATTTCCTGTCCTGACAGGAAGTGAGGGGAAATCTCCCCAATAAAATCAGAAGAGGCCCCAACTCTTCCCCGCCCCATCCAAAACCAAATCCGCTTTAACCCCTTCTGGTCTGAAACGATGAGTAAAACAGGCAGCATCCATAATACAATCTGCAGGAATTGAAGGTTGGCAAACAGAAATGTGGGTGTGTCAAAAAGTGAAAAGAAATAAGATTGTAATAAGATCGGAACCCGGAGGCCATCTCCTCGGTTTAGGGTGGAGTTCATTATCAGTGATATGAGATCTCTCCACAGACGGCAGATGATTTTCCTCCTGGGCACAACCTGGAGAATATTGGAGTCCTGTGAGGAAAATGTCCTGCATGCTGGAAAATTTCCACAAGCAATGCTGCACCTGGATGATGTTGTTGAATGTCCTCTGTGCCCACCTACCTCCATCCACTCAGCACATCGCCGCCTTCCACATCACCACAGAAATACGGATTACTCCAGCTTTGTTCTACTTTGGCAGATGATTCAGTTTCATCCAGTAGAGCGGGCTCTCCTCATGTATGAGAAGGAAGAAAACACACCAACGCGTTTCATCTACCAGACCACAACACGTCTGGGGGATCCAAGAACGTGTCATCAGTTAATGACAGCCATCTCAGGCGAGAGATGAAATATGCAACAATCAGAGTCCACGTCCCGTCTCTGGGTCACCCCACTCAAATGTTTACATAAAACACACTAATACCCCTATAAAGATGTGGGTGGTGGCATATGTGGAGGGGAGAGGGTCTGAGGTGGGTGGTGGGATAAGTGGAGGGGAGAGGGTCTGAGGTGGGCGATGGGATATGCGAGGGGGAGACAGTCTGAGGTGGGATATGTGGGGGGGGGGCATGGTCTGAGGTGGGTGGTGGGATATGTGGCGGGGAAATGGTCTGAGGTGGGTGATGGGATACGCGAGGGGGAGACAGTTTGAGGTGGGATATGTGGGAGGAGACATGATCTGAGGTGGGTGGTGGGATATGTGAAGGGGAGACGGTGTGAGGTGGGTGGTGGGATATGTGACGGGGAGACGGTCTAAGGTGGGCGATGGGATACGCGTGGGGGAGACAGTCTGAGGTGGGATATGTGGAGGAGACATGATCTGAGGTGGGTGGTGGGATATGTGAAGGGGAGACGGTGTGATGTGGGATATGTGAAGGGGAGACGGTGTGAGGTGGGATATGTGAAGGGGAGACGGTGTGAGGTGGGATATGTGAAGGGGAGACTGTGTGAGGTGGGATATGTGAAGGGGAGACTGTGTGAGGTGGGTGGTGGGATATGTGAAGGGGAGACGGTGTGAGGTGGGATATGTGAAGGGGAGACTGTGTGAGGTGGGTGGTGGGATATGTGAAGGGGAGACTGTGTGAGGTGGGTGGTGGGATATGTGAAGGGGAGACGGTGTGAGGTGGGATATGTGAAGGGGAGACTGTGTGAGGTGGGTGGTGGGATATGTGAAGGGGAGACAGTGTGATGTGGGATATGTGAAGGGGAGACGGTGTGAGGTGGGATATGTGAAGGGGAGACGGTGTGAGGTGGGATATGTGAAGGGGAGACTGTGTGAGGTGGGATATGTGAAGGGGAGACTGTGTGAGGTGGGTGGTGGGATATGTGAAGGGGAGACGGTGTGAGGTGGGATATGTGAAGGGGAGACTGTGTGAGGTGGGTGGTGGGATATGTGAAGGGGAGACGGTGTGAGGTGTGAGGTGGGATATGTGAAGGAGAGACGGTGTGAGGTGGGTGGTGGGATATGTGAAGGGGAGACTGTGTGAGGTGGGTGGTGGGATATGTGAAGGGGAGACGGTGTGAGGTGGGATATGTGAAGGGGAGACTGTGTGAGGTGGGTGGTGGGATATGTGAAGGGGAGACAGTGTGAGGTGGGTGGTGGGATATGTGAAGGGGAGACAGTGTGAGGTGGGTGGTGGGATATGTGAAGGGGAGACAGTGTGAGGTGGGTGGTGGGATATGTGAAGGGGAGATGGTGTGAGGTGGGTGGTGGGATATGTGAAGGGGAGACGGTGTGAGGTGGGTGGTGGGATATGTGAAGGGGAGACGGTGTGAGGTGGGTGGTGGGATATGTGGAGGAGAGACGGTGTGAGGTGGGTGGTGGGATATGTGGAGGGTAGACGGTCAGAGGTGGGTGGTGGGATATGTGAAGGGGAGACGGTGTGAGGTGGGATATGTGAAGGAGAGACGGTGTGAGGTGGGTGGTGGGATATGTGGCGGGGAAATGGTCTGAGGTGGGTGATGGGATACGCGAGGGGGAGACAGTCTGAGGTGGGATATGTGGGAGGAGACATGATCTGAGGTGGGTGGTGGGATATGTGAAGGGGAGACGGTGTGAGGTGGGTGGTGGGATATGTGACGGGGAGACGGTCTAAGGTGGGCGATGGGATACGCGTGGGGGAGACAGTCTGAGGTGGGATATGTGGAGGAGACATGATCTGAGGTGGGTGGTGGGATATGTGAAGGGGAGACGGTGTGAGGTGGGATATGTGAAGGGGAGACTGTGTGAGGTGGGATATGTGAAGGGGAGACTGTGTGAGGTGGGTGGTGGGATATGTGAAGGGGAGACGGTGTGAGGTGGGATATGTGAAGGGGAGACTGTGTGAGGTGGGTGGTGGGATATGTGAAGGGGAGACGGTGTGAGGTGTGAGGTGGGATATGTGAAGGGGAGACTGTGTGAGGTGGGATATGTGAAGGGGAGACGGTGTGAGGTGGGATATGTGAAGGGGAGACTGTGTGAGGTGGGTGGTGGGATATGTGAAGGGGAGACAGTGTGAGGTGGGTGGTGGGATATGTGAAGGGGAGACAGTGTGAGGTGGGTGGTGGGATATGTGAAGGGGAGACAGTGTGAGGTGGGTGGTGGGATATGTGAAGGGGAGATGGTGTGAGGTGGGTGGTGGGATATGTGAAGGGGAGACGGTGTGAGGTGGGTGGTGGGATATGTGAAGGGGAGACGGTGTGAGGTGGGTGGTGGGATATGTGAAGGGGAGACGGTGTGAGGTGGGTGGTGGGATATGTGAAGGGGAGACGGTGTGAGGTGGGTGGTGGGATATGTGGAGGAGAGACGGTGTGAGGTGGGTGGTGGGATATGTGAAGGGGAGACGGTGTGAGGTGGGTGGTGGGATATGTGAAGGGGAGACGGTGTGAGGTGGGTGGTGGGATATGTGAAGGGGAGACGGTGTGAGGTGGGTGGTGGGATATGTGGAGGAGAGACGGTGTGAGGTGGGTGGTGGGATATGTGGAGGGTAGACGGTCAGAGGTGGGTGGTGGGATATGTGAAGGGGAGACGGTGTGAGGTGGGATATGTGAAGGGGAGACTGTGTGAGGTGGGTGGTGGGATATGTGAAGGGGAGACGGTGTGAGGTGGGTGGTGGGATATGTGAAGGGGAGATGGTGTGAGGTGGGATATGTGAAGGGGAGATGGTGTGAGGTGGGTGGTGGGATATGTGGAGGGTAGACGGTGTGAGGTGGGTGGTGGGATATGTGAAGGGGAGACGGTGTGAGGTGGGTGGTGGGATATGTGGAGGGTAGACGGTCAGAGGTGGGTGGTGGGATATGTGAAGGGGAGACGGTGTGAGGTGGGATATGTGAAGGAGAGACGGTGTGAGGTGGGTGGTGGGATATGTGGCGGGGAAATGGTCTGAGGTGGGTGATGGGATACGCGAGGGGGAGACAGTCTGAGGTGGGATATGTGGGAGGAGACATGATCTGAGGTGGGTGGTGGGATATGTGAAGGGGAGACGGTGTGAGGTGGGATATGTGAAGGGGAAACTGTGTGAGGTGGGATATGTGAAGGGGAGACTGTGTGAGGTGGGTGGTGGGATATGTGAAGGGGAGACTGTGTGAGGTGGGATATGTGAAGGGGAGACTGTGTGAGGTGGGTGGTGGGTTATGTGAAGGGGAGACGGTGTGAGGTGGGATATGTGAAGGGGAGACTGTGTGAGGTGGGTGGTGGGATATGTGAAGGGGAGACGGTGTGAGGTGTGAGGTGGGATATGTGAAGGGGAGACTGTGTGAGGTGGGTGGTGGGATATGTGAAGGGGAGACTGTGTGAGGTGGGTGGTGGGATATGTGAAGGGGAGACGGTGTGAGGTGGGATATGTGAAGGGGAGACTGTGTGAGATGGGTGGTGGGATATGTGAAGGGGAGATGGTGTGAGGTGGGTGGTGGGATATGTGAAGGGGAGACGGTGTGAGGTGGGTGGTGGGATATGTGAAGGGGAGACGGTGTGAGGTGGGTGGTGGGATATGTGAAGGGGAGACGGTGTGAGGTGGGTGGTGGGATATGTGGAGGAGAGACGGTGTGAGGTGGGTGGTGGGATATGTGAAGGGGAGACGGTGTGAGGTGGGTGGTGGGATATGTGAAGGGGAGACGGTGTGAGGTGGGTGGTGGGATATGTGAAGGGGAGACGGTGTGAGGTGGGTGGTGGGATATGTGGAGGGTAGACGGTCAGAGGTGGGTGGTGGGATATGTGAAGGGGAGACGGTGTGAGGTGGGATATGTGAAGGGGAGACGGTGTGAGGTGGGATATGTGAAGGGGAGACTGTGTGAGGTGGGATATGTGAAGGGGAGACTGTGTGAGGTGGGTGGTGGGATATGTGAAGGGGAGACTGTGTGAGGTGGGTGGTGGGATATGTGAAGGGGAGACGGTGTGAGGTGGGATATGTGAAGGGGAGACTGTGTGAGGTGGGTGGTGGGATATGTGAAGGGGAGACGGTGTGAGGTGGGTGGTGGGATATGTGAAGGGGAGATGGTGTGAGGTGGGATATGTGAAGGGGAGACGGTGTGAGGTGGGTGGTGGGATATGTGAAGGGGAGACGGTGTGAGGTGGGTGGTGGGATATGTGGAGGAGAGACGGTGTGAGGTGGGTGGTGGGATATGTGAAGGGGAGACGGTGTGAGGTGGGTGGTGGGATATGTGAAGGGGAGACGGTGTGAGGTGGGTGGTGGGATATGTGAAGGGGAGACGGTGTGAGGTGGGATATGTGAAGGGGAGACGGTGTGAGGTGGGTGGTGGGATATGTGGAGGAGAGACGGTGTGAGGTGGGTGGTGGGATATGTGGAGGGTAGACGGTGTGAGGTGGGTGGTGGGATATGTGAAGGGGAGACGGTGTGAGGTGGGTGGTGGGATATGTGGAGGGTAGACGGTCAGAGGTGGGTGGTGGGATATGTGAAGGGGAGACGGTGTGAGGTGGGTGGTGGGATATGTGAAGGAGAGACGGTGTGAGGTGGGTGGTGGGATATGTGAAGGGGAGACGGTGTGAGGTGGGATATGTGAAGGGGAGACCGTGTGAGGTGGGTGGTGGGATATGTGAAGGGGAGACGGTGTGAGCTAGGTGGTGGGATATGTGAAGGGGAGACGGTGTGAGGTGGGTGGTGGGATATGTGAAGGGGAGACGGTGTGAGGTGGGTTGTGGGATATGTGAAGGGGAGACGGTGTGAGGTGGGATATGTGAAGGGGAGACGGTGTGAGGTGGGATATGTGGAGGAGAGACGGTGTGAGGTGGGTGGTGGGATATGTGGAGGGTAGACGGTCAGAGGTGGGTGGTGGGATATGTGAAGGGGAGACGGTGTGAGGTGGGTGGTGGGATATGTGAAGGGGAGACGGTGTGCGGTGGGTGGTGGGATATGTGGAGGGTAGACGGTCAGAGGTGGGTGGTGGGATATGTGAAGGGGAGACTGTGAGGTGGGTGGTGGGATATGTGAAGGAGAGACGGTGTGAGGTGGGATATGTGAAGGGGAGACGGTGTGAGGTGGGTGGTGGGATATGTGGCGGGGAAATGGTCTGAGGTGGGTGATGGGATACGCGAGGGGGAGACAGTCTGAGGTGGGATATGTGGAGGAGACATGATCTGAGGTGGGTGGTGGGATATGTGAAGGGGAGACGGTGTGAGGTGGGATATGTGAAGGGGAGACTGTGTGAGGTGGGATATGTGAAGGGGAGACTGTGTGAGGTGGGTGGTGGGATATGTGAAGGGGAGACGGTGTGAGGTGGGTGGTGGGATATGTGAAGGGGAGACGGTGTGAGGTGGGATATGTGAAGGGGAGACTCTGTGAGGTGGGATATGTGAAGGGGAGACGGTGTGAGGTGGGATATGTGAAGGGGAGACTGTGTGAGGTGGGTGGTGGGATATGTGAAGGGGAGACTGTGTGAGGTGGGTGGTGGGATATGTGAAGGGGAGACGGTGTGAGGTGGGATATGTGAAGGGGAGACTGTGTGAGGTGGGATATGTGAAGGGGAGACGGTGTGAGGTGGGATATGTGAAGGGGAGACTGTGTGAGGTGGGTGGTGGGATATGTGAAGGGGAGACGGTGTGAGGTGGGTGGTGGGATATGTGAAGGGGAGATGGTGTGAGGTGGGATATGTGAAGGGGAGACGGTGTGAGGTGGGTGGTGGGATATGTGAAGGGGAGACGGTGTGAGGTGGGTGGTGGGATATGTGGAGGAGAGACGGTGTGAGGTGGGTGGTGGGATATGTGAAGGGGAGACGGTGTGAGTTGGGTGGTGGGATATGTGAAGGGGAGACGGTGTGAGGTGGGATATGTGAAGGGGAGACGGTGTGAGGTGGGTGGTGGGATATGTGGAGGAGAGACGGTGTGAGGTGGGTGGTGGGATATGTGGAGGGTAGACGGTGTGAGGTGGGTGGTGGGATATGTGAAGGGGAGACGGTGTGAGGTGGGTGGTGGGATATGTGGAGGGTAGACGGTGTGAGGTGGGTGGTGGGATATGTGAAGGGGAGACGGTGTGAGGTGGGTGGTGGGATATGTGGAGGAGAGACGGTGTGAGGTGGGTGGTGGGATATGTGGAGGGTAGACGGTCAGAGGTGGGTGGTGGGATATGTGAAGGGGAGACGGTGTGAGGTGGGATATGTGAAGGGGAGACGGTGTGAGGTGGGATATGTGAAGGGGAGACTGTGTGAGGTGGGATATGTGAAGGGGAGACTGTGTGAGGTGGGTGGTGGGATATGTGAAGGGGAGACTGTGTGAGGTGGGTGGTGGGATATGTGAAGGGGAGACGGTGTGAGGTGGGATATGTGAAGGGGAGACTGTGTGAGGTGGGTGGTGGGATATGTGAAGGGGAGACGGTGTGAGGTGGGTGGTGGGATATGTGAAGGAGAGACGGTGTGAGGTGGGTGGTGGGATATGTGAAGGGGAGACGGTGTGAGGTGGGATATGTGAAGGGGAGACCGTGTGAGGTGGGTGGTGGGATATGTGAAGGGGAGACGGTGTGAGCTGGGTTGTGGGATATGTGAAGGGGAGATGGTGTGAGGTGGGATATGTGAAGGGGAGACGGTGTGAGGTGGGATATGTGGAGGAGAGACAGTGTGAGGTGGGTGGTGGGATATGTGGAGGGTAGACGGTCAGAGGTGGGTGGTGGGATATGTGAAGGGGAGACGGTGTGAGGTGGGTGGTGGGATATGTGAAGGGGAGACGGTGTGCGGTGGGTGGTGGGATATGTGGAGGGGAGACGGTGTGAGGTGGGATATGTGAAGGGGAGACGGTGTGAGGTGGGTGGTGGGATATGTGAAGGGGAGACGGTGTGAGGTGGGTGGTGGGATATGTGAAGGGGAGACGGTGTGAGGTGGGTGGTGGGATATGTGAAGGGGAGACGGTGTGAGGTGGGTGGTGGGATATGTGAAGGAGAGACGGTGTGAGGTGGGTGGTGGGATATGTGAAGGAGAGACGGTGTGAGGTGGGTGGTGGGATATGTGAAGGGGAGACGGTGTGAGGTGGGATATGTGAAGGGGAGACGGTGTGAGGTGGGTGGTGGGATATGTGAAGGAGAGACGGTGTGAGGTGGGTGGTGGGATATGTGAAGGGGAGACGGTGTGAGGTGGGTGGTGGGATATGTGAAGGGGAGACGGTGTGAGGTGGGATATGTGAAGGGGAGACGGTGTGAGGTGGGATATGTGAAGGGGAGACGGTGTGAGGTGGGATATGTGAAGGAGAGACGGTGTGAGGTGGGATATGTGAAGGGGAGACGGTGTGAGGTGGGTGGTGGGATATGTGAAGGAGAGACGGTGTGAGGTGGGTGGTGGGATATGTGAAGGGGAGACGGTGTGAGGTGGGTGGTGGGATATGTGAAGGGGAGACGGTGTGAGGTGGGATATGTGAAGGAGAGACGGTGTGAGGTGGGTGGTGGGATATGTGAAGGGGAGACGGTGTGAGGTGGGATATGTGAAGGGGAGACGGTGTGAGGTGGGATATGTGAAGGGGAGACGGTGTGAGGTGGGATATGTGAAGGGGAGACGGTGTGAGGTGGGATATGTGAAGGGGAGACGGTGTGAGGTGGGATATGTGAAGGGGAGACGGTGTGAGGTGGGTGGTGGGATATGTGAAGGAGAGACGGTGTGAGGTGGGTGGTGGGATATGTGAAGGGGAGACGGTGTGAGGTGGGTGGTGGGATATGTGAAGGGGAGACTGTGAGGTGGGTGGTGGGATATGTGAAGGAGAGACGGTGTGAGGTGGGATATGTGAAGGGGAGACGGTGTGAGGTGGGTGGTGGGATATGTGAAGGGGAGACGATGTGAGGTTAGTGGTGGGATATGTGAAGGAGAGACGGTGTGAGGTGGGTGGTGGGATATGTGAAGGAGAGACGGTGTGAGGTGGGTGGTGGGATATGTGAAGGAGAGACGGTGTGAGGTGGGTGGTGGGATATGTGAAGGAGAGACGGTGTGAGGTGGGTGGTGGGATATGTGAAGGGGAGACGGTGTGAGGTGGGTGGTGGGATATGTGAAGGGGAGACGGTGTGAGGTGGGTGGTGATATATGTGGAGGGGAGATGCTCTGTATTGTGAGGAGGCTGCAGAGGAAAACGTGGCACATTATCAGACTGATCTGATAACAGAGGAAATCATGTGTGAAGGTGAACAGTGCCGACAGAAGCTGCCAACCATGGAGACGGGTTCACCGAGGACGGCACTTAAACATCATTGACAGGGCAGAAAAATTCTGTGCCAGCACTGTGGGTCTTTACTTATCTACACACCATGCCACTACCACCACTGACTACCCCCTTGACCTCCAAACATAGCACCACTGACTATCTACTGACCCCCAACATCATACCACCACAGACCACCTCCTGACCTTCACACCGTACCACCACTTGATCATCTCCTGACCTCTACAACACCCCACCACTGGACACCTACTGACCTCCACATCATACCACCACTGACTACATACTGACCTTCACATGATACCACCACTGACTACATACCTCCACACCTCCGGACCTCCACACCATACCCCCTGACATCTACACCGTACCACCACTAACCATCTCCTGACCTCCACAACACACCACCACTGGACACCTACTGACCTCCACATCATACCACCACTGACCATCTCCACACCATGCCAGAACTTGTCCTCCACACCATGCCATCACTGACCTCAACCATACGCTACCACTGGACACCTACTGACCTCCACACCATGCCATCACAGATCTCCACAATGCACCACAAGTAACCACCACAACATGCCACCACTGATCTACTGGCCTCCACACAGTGCTACCACTATCCACCTCCTGAGCTCCACATTGTGCCCCACCACTTACCACCTCCTGGCCTCCACACCATGCCACCATGGACCTCTTAACCTCAACACTGTGCCACAACCTTCAATATTTGACCTTTACACTGTGCCAACACTGCCCAACTGACTTTCACAATGTATTACTGCAGACCACCTGACTTTCACAGACCTCCAGTTGACACTCACAGCATGTCCCCACTCCCCAATAGATTATGCCACCACATCAACCTCCTGACTTCCACACTGTGCCACGGTGGACCGCCTAAACTCCACACAGTGCCACCACCTGACCTCCACACCCTGCCACCACTGACCTCCTGACCTCTCATTCTGTGCCCCAATACACAGGACGGAGGTTTCCACACTCCCAGTCTTTGGTGGAGTCCATTTACTGAGCAGGAAATGGATATATTTTTCTTTCATGACCGCTCCAACAGGTTCTTCTATTTATAAAGTTGCTCCGGAAAATCCCTCCTCTGTTTGTTCTCTGAAGGCTCTTATTTCTAGACAGATTCCACCAATTCATGAGAGATGTTCTGCCATGTTTTTGGCGAATCCAGGGAAGACTGTTTGACACCACTGTTCAGCCATTTTCAGCCAGTCCAGGTCTTGCCAGTCGTTTCCTCCAGTATAGGTGGAGATGAAAGTCGATGAGATCTAACAATGCGGCAAAGGAAAAAAATATTGTTCTGATTTTGTTGCCAGGGTAGGCATGCCGAGTTGGTGGAATTCATGTGTGAACAAGACACGATGAAGACCGGGATAAGTTCTGCATATTAATCCTCCCATCCATCACACCAGTTGCCGTGTTCCAGCGCTAAGGTTATACTGGACCTTTGTTGGGTCTTTCATGCCGTGTCCCAGCGCTAAGGTTATACTGGACCTTTGTTGGGTCTTTCATGCCGTGTTCTAGCGCTAAGGTTATACTGGACCTTTGTTGGGTCTTTCATGCCGTGTCCCAGCACTAAGGTTATACTTGACCTTTGTTGGGTCTTTCATGCCGTGTCCCAGCACTAAGGTTATACTGGACCTTTGTTGGGTCTTTCATGCCATGTCCCAGCGCTAAGGTTATACTGGACCTTTGTTGGGTCTTTCATGCCGTGTCCCAGCGCTAAGGTTATACTGGACCTTTGTTGGGTCTTTCATGCCGTGTCCCAGCGCTAAGGTTATACTGGACCTTTGTTGGGTCTTTCATGCCGTGTCCCAGCGCTAAGGTTATACTGGACCTTTGTTGGGTCTTTCATGCCGTGTCCCAGCGCTAAAGTTATACTGGACCTTTGTTGGGTCTTTCATGCCGTGTCCCAGCGCTAAGGTTATACTGGACCTTTGTTGGATCTTTCATGCCGTGTCCCAGCGCTAAGGTTATACTGGACCTTTGTTGGGTCTTTCATGCCGTGTCCCAGCGCTAAGGTTATACTGGACCTTTGTTGGGTCTTTCATGCCGTGTTCTAGCGCTAAGGTTATACTGGACCTTTGTTGGGTCTTTCATGCCATGTCCCAGCACTAAGGTTATACTGGACCTTTGTTGGGTCTTTCATGCCGTGTTCTAGCGCTAAGGTTATACTGGACCTTTGTTGGGTCTTTCATGCCGTGTTCTAGCGCTAAGGTTATACTGGACCTTTGTTGGGTCTTTCATGCCGTGTTCTAGCGCTAAGGTTATACTGGACCTTTGTTGGGTCTTTCATGCCGTGTCCCAGCACTAAGGTTATACTGGACCTTTGTTGGGTCTTTCATGCCATGTCCCAGCGCTAAGGTTATACTGGACCTTTGTTGGGTCTTTCATGCCGTGTCCCAGCGCTAAGGTTATACTGGACCTTTGCTGGGTCTTTCATGCCGTGTCCCAGCGCTAAGGTTATACTGGACCTTTGTTGGGTCTTTCATGCCGTGTCCCAGCGCTAAAGTTATACTGGACCTTTGTTGGGTCTTTCATGCCGTGTCCCAGCGCTAAGGTTATACTGGACCTTTGTTGGATCTTTCATGCCGTGTCCCAGCGCTAAGGTTATACTGGACCTTTGTTGGGTCTTTCATGCCGTGTCCCAGCGCTAAGGTTATACTGGACCTTTGTTGGGTCTTTCATGCCGTGTCCCAGCGCTAAGGTTATACTGGACCTTTGTTGGGTCTTTCATGCCGTGTCCCAGCGCTAAGGTTATACTGGACCTTTGTTGGGTCTTTCATGCCGTGTCCCAGCGCTAAGGTTATACTGGACCTTTGTTGGGTCTTTCATGCCGTGTCCCAGCGCTAAGGTTATACTGGACCTTTGTTGGGTCTTTCATGCCGTGTCCCAGCACTAAGGTTATACTGGACCTTTGTTGGGTCTTTCATGCCGTGTCCCAGCACTAAGGTTATACTGGACCTTTGTTGGGTCTTTCATGCCGTGTCCCAGCACTAAGGTTATACTGGACCTTTGTTGGGTCTTTCATGCCGTGTCCCAGCACTAAGGTTATACTGGACCTTTGTTGGGTCTTTCATGCCGTGTCCCAGCACTAAGGTTATACTGGACCTTTGTTGGGTCTTTCATGTCGTGTCCCAGCACTAAGGTTATACTGGACCTTTGTTGGGTCTTTCATGCCGTGTCCCAGCGCTAAGGTTATACTGGACCTTTGTTGGGTCTTTCATGCCATGTCCCAGCACTAAGGTTATACTGGACCTTTGTTGGGTCTTTCATGCCGTGTCCCAGCACTAAGGTTATACTGGACCTTTGTTGGGTCTTTCATTCCGTGTCCCAACACTAAGGTTATACTGGACCTTTGTTGGGTCTTTCATGCCGTGTCCCAGCACTAAGGTTATACTGGACCTTTGTTGGGTCTTTCATGTCGTGTCCCAGCACTAAGGTTATACTGGACCTTTGTTGGGTCTTTCATGCCGTGTCCCAGCACTAAGGTTATACTGGACCTTTGTTGGGTCTTTCATGTCGTGTCCCAGCGCTAAGGTTATACTGGACCTTTGTTGGGTCTTTCATGCCGTGTCCCAGCACTAAGGTTATACTGGACCTTTGTTGGGTCTTTCATGCCGTGTCCCAGCACTAAGGTTATACTGGACCTTTGTTGGGTCTTTCATGCCGTGTCCCAGTGCTAAGATTATACTGGACCTTTGTTGGGTCTTTCATGCCACCTGTGGCACAATGGTTGCCACCACAACAGGCGGGCACAGATCATAGCTGTGGGGTTTCTTAAACAACCAGGCAGGGTGATGGGGCAAAACCTCATTAATTATTGGTACACCCCACTCAGATCCTTACACTAAACTAACCCTGCCTCCTGATTGGCTGCAATGTCCATCGTCTGCAGCCGGTTATAATTAGACTCCGGATGCCGGCTAGAATGTCAGCCCGTGAAATCACAGTCTGTGTGTTCCCTGGTACTGGCCCCACCCCCTCTCACCTATCATTTAAGAATGAACCCCATTGGCTACTAGGGCAATGCAGAAAGTTTATATTTCAGGCACAGGGAGTCTCACATAGCAACCAATCAGAAACCAAAGAATGGCGTGAGAGCTTGTGAAATAGAAACGGTCTGTTCTCCTACAAGTTTTCCTTTGAGAAGTGGAACCTCCTGGTCTGTGTAGAGATGAGGAGTTAGATATGGAGGGAAGTGTAATAAAGAGAACCGGTCATGACTGCAGTGCTGCCTGGGAAGGCTTTCTTCTCATCTTTGCTTTCCCTCACTCGCCGTGTCCCGACTCCTGAGAATGTATAATGGCATCAGATCATCAATAAGGACACCACCAACCTCGGGGCCCCGATATCTGAGGCCACCATGCACACTCAGGAGCTGGGAGACTTCAGCTGACCTTCTCAGCAGGCTAAGCAAATATACACCAATCTACAAATTTAGCCAAATTCAATACTAAAAAAAAAAGTGAGACTGCTCCTGATTGGCTAAAACATGGATGGGTAATTATCTGCCCCTCCCACAGGAAGCAAAACCAATACTGTCACACACAGAGCTGAGATTTCTATCCAATAAAAATCTGCTTCCAGATAAAAAAGTCCTAGAGGAGAAATGAACTGATTTTTTTCTGCTTTGGATAGAGTAAGGGGGTGTTAGACCCCCTGTCAGGTGTCCACTGGAGAGATTTTCCTTCACTTCCTGTTCCACAGTCAAAACAGGAAGTGAGAGTAAATCTCTCCGAAAACAAGGCAATCCCTGTACCAGTGTCCCCATTGGAAGATTTCCCCTCTATTCCCCTTCTGGGGACAACACAAATTTTGGGACTTTCTTTTACTTTCTGTGAAAATGGTCACCAGGACACATAGAAAGAGTGAATCTCCCTAACGGGGGCACAGCAATAAAAACCGGGGGTCTAATCCCTCCCCTCTCCATCCAACACTATATATTGTGCTGTTAGTTACATTGTAATACAGAGAAAGCACAGCATGTGATACAATGTTAATCTCTCCATGCGAGGTGACATGCAGGAAGCCAGGCACGGTGCGTTATCAGCATGCAAAGCGTTGGCAAGCGAAGGGGGAGGGAGTGCGCCATGCAGGATATGGGGGAGCTCTTACCTTAAATCGCGGCGCACTTTTGAGGGGGGTGGAGTTAGCTCGGGATAGATCTAGTGTGTATGATATGAGCTGGTTCTGTCCGTCATACCGCCTGGAAGTTAAAAGGAGAACGATTTGTGAAGTGACCAAAGAGGGGAGCGCGGTGATGTCATAGCCCCGCCCACACCGAGCCGCACACAGATCTCTATAGAAAGCCCAATCGCCATCATGAAGGATTTCTGTGTTCTCATTACACCAAAACTAAACCTAGAAATCGCCTCTGTACAAGTGTGTTGATCTCTGTGATTGGTCGCAGCGATCACATGGTACAGACAGGGACAATCACAGCTAATCACAATAGTAAAAGTGAAATTCATTGGTATAAGCAATCGTAATGTGTAAAAAAACCTCCCGATCACTTCCCCAGAGTAGTGCGATATTACTATGGCAACACTGTATTGCTCTGGTCACAGTGCGCTAAACAAATCATAAAAAAAAAAAGAAACATGGCGACAACGAATTAATGATACATTGTCTTTGTACAGCCACTTCCCGACCGGCCCATAGTAAATATACGTCATGACTGACGGTAAATACCGGTGATATGGATGCAGCTAGATGCCATAAACCCATTTTTTATCTCTGGGATCACTTTTAGAAGCGATGCGGAGTACAAACCGCTGAGTATATGTAAAAAAAAAAAAATTGTGGAAAAAAATGTTTTCATTTTTTAATTTTGCCAAATTTTCCCACTGTGACAAAAAAATTACAACTTTAAAAAACTCGCCATGCCTCTTACTAAATACCTTGGACTGTCACTTTCTATAAAGAGGTGATTTAGGGGGATATTTGTAATGAGGGGGTGATTTGAGAGGTATTTGTACTGGGGGGGTGATTTGAGGGGTATTTGTACTGGGGGAGTGATTTGGGGGGTATTTGTACTGAGGGGTGATTTGGGGGGTATTTGTACCGAGGGGTGATTTGGGGGGTATTTGTACTGGGGGGTGATTTGGGGGGGTATTTGTACTGGGAGGTGATTTGGGGGGGTATTTGTACTGGGAGGTGATTTGGGGGGGTATTTGTACTGGGGGGTGATTTGGGGGATATTTGTACTGAGGGGTGATTTGGGGGGTATTTGTACCGAGGGGTGATTTGGGGGGTATTTGTACCGAGGGGTGATTTGGGGGGTATTTGTACTGAGGGGTGATTTGGGGGGTATTTGTACTGCGGGGTGATTTGGGGGGTATTTGTACTGAGGGGTGATTTGGGGGGTATTTGTACCGAGGGGTGATTTGGGGGGGTATTTGTACTGAGGGGTGATTTGGGTGGTATTTGTACTGAGGGGTGATTTGGGGGGTATTTGTACCGAGGGGTGATTTGGGGGGTATTTGTACTGAGGGGTGATTTGGGGGGTATTTGTACTGGGGGGTGATTTGGGGGGTATTTGTACTGAGGGGTGATTTGGGGGGTATTTGTACCGAGGGGTGATTTGGGGGGTATTTGTACTGAGGGGTGATTTGGGGGGTATTTGTACTGCGGGGTGATTTGGGGGGTATTTGTACTGAGGGGTGATTTGGGGGGTATTTGTACTGAGGGGTGATTTGGGGATTATTTGTACTGAGGGGTGATTTGGGGGGTATTTGTACTGGGGGGTGATTTGGGGGGGGGTATTTGTACTGGGAGGTGATTTGGGGATTATTTGTACTGAGGGGTGATTTGGGGGGTATTTGTACTGAGGGGTGATTTGGGGGATATTTGTACTGAGGGTGATTTGGGGGGCATTTCTAATGACGGGTGATTTGGGGGGTATTTGTACTGAGAGGTGATTTGGGGGGTATTTGTACTGACGGGTGATTTGGGGGGTATTTGTACTGAGGGGTGATTTGGGGGGTATTTGTACTGGGGGTGATTTGGGGGGTATTTGTACTGCAGGGTGATTTGGGGGGGTATTTGTACTGAGGGGTGATTTGGGGGGTATTTGTACTGAGGGGTGATTTGGGGGGTATTTGTACTGAGGGGTGATTTGGGGGGTATTTGTACTGCGGGGTGATTTGGGGGGTATTTGTACTGAGGGGTGATTTGGGGGATATTTGTACTGGGGGTGATTTGGGGGGTATTTGTACTGGGGGGGTGATTTGGGGGATATTTGTACTGGGGGTGATTTGGGGGGTATTTGTACTGAGGGGTGATTTGGGGGGTATTTGTACTGAGGGGTGATTTGGGGGGTATTTGTACTGAGGGGTGATTTGGGGGGTATTTGTACTGAGGGGTGATTTGGGGGGTATTTGTACTGAGGGGTGATTTGGGGGGTATTTGTACTGGGGGGTTATTTGGGGGGTATTTGTACCGAGGGGTGATTTAGGGGGTATTTGTATGTCAGGATTGATCGATTATCAGATATAGATCCCATAATTTGTGGTCTCTATGTAGTCTTTCCTACAGACTAAATAATATTCATTGATTTGGGGGATTTTCACCAAAGAAATGGAGCAGAATAGATTTTGGCTGAAATTTATGAAGAAATATTCTTTATTTGTAAAATTGTATATTTATATATTTATAACAGAAATTAAGAAATTCTTTTTTTTTTTTTTTTTTTTATTTCAGACTTTTTCGTTTATTCAGCAAAAAATACCCCCCCCCCCCCCGAGGTAATTAAATACCACCAAAAGAAATCTCTATTTGTGTGAAATAAATTATGAAAATGTCCTCTGTGTACAAATGTTACATGACCGCGTAATTGTCAAAGTCTGACAGCGCTGATAGCTGATAATTGGACTGGGCAGGAAGGGGGGGCAGGAAGGGGGGGGGGGGGCAGGGGGGCGGGGTCTGATACTGAAGGGGTTAAAGTCCAGTTTGTGCTCCACCCTCCCCATTGGTTGGAAATTGTGGGGAAATGAGATCAGTTGGTTTGTGTGGAACGAGCAGCTTCAATCGGAGCTTCGCGTATAACGTGTGAGCGTTCCCTGACATTAATAATAAGGACTCCCCTCCCCCGCTCTGAAGATCCAAATCCTTTTCATGTGGAGGCGGCCAGCAGCGCAGATCACCGCGGGTGGGCGGAGTTACGCTCCTCGGAGGACCCTCAGGCCAGAGCAGCGTTCAATAAAACGCCAATAAAAATAATTCCACTCAAATAAAAATAATCATTAAAGGGCCACTCCACCGATATTGAATACAATGTCAGTTGAAGGCGGAGCCGTATATGAATGACAACCAGAGGTGGGAGGTCCCTGACTAAACTCCCAGCTCTGGCCCCGCCCACCTTGGGGTGGTCTCACTCCTCTTGCTGCAGAATCCAGGATATAAAATGAAGAGCACACAGCAGGGATGGTGGAAGAGCCCCTCCCCCAGGGGTGTGGAGATCCTCGGGGGATGGAAGAGACTGGTGCTCAGTTCCGGGTGGATTCTATTGGTGAAGTAAACTGGAGCCGGCCCCCGCGGACCCCCCTGTTGCCTGGCTGATAAGGTGACAGGAGCGAGGAGAGTCAGACTGAAGAATGAAAGATTTTGTATGGGGGACCATTCATACCACAACACAGGACGATGTGCGTCGGGGGTCATTCATCGTGAATGGCCCCCCAATACACCCGCCGATGGACGCACATCGCACGCAATGACTGCGACACGATAACCACCCCTCGGGGGCTCCTGTGGACAGACGTCACAAATAAAATACGAAGGTGACAAAAACACAGCGAAAGGTGACCCCTCCCCCCTCAGGTGTGCCAATGCAGGTGACCCCTCCCCCCTCAGGTGTGCCAATGCAGGTGACCCCTTCCCCCCTCAGGTGTGCCTATGCAGGTGACCCCACCCCCCTCAGGTGTGCCAATGCAGGTGACCCCACCCCCCTCAGGTGTGCCAATGCAGGTGACCCCCTGCCCCCTCAGGTGTGCCAATGCAGGTGACCCTCCCCCCCTCAGGTGTGCCAATGCAGGTGACCCCACCCCCCTTAGGTGTGCCAATGCAGGTGACCCCCTCCCCCCTCAGGTGTGCCAATGCAGGTGACACCCTCCCCCTTCAGGTGTGCCAATGCAGATGACCTCACCCCCCTCAGGTGTGCCAATGCAGGTGACCCTCCCCCCCTCAGGTGTGCCAATGCAGGTGACCCCACCCCCCTTAGGTGTGCCAATGCAGGTGACCCCACCCCCCTCAGGTGTGCCAATGCAGGTGACTCCTCCCCCCTCAGGTGTGCCAATGCAGGTGACTCCTCCCCCCTCAGGTGTGCCAATGCAGGTGACTCCTCCCCCCTCAGGTGTACCAATGCAGGTGACCCCCTCCCCCCTCAGGTTGCCAACGCAGGTGACCCCCCCCCCCTTAGGTGTGCCAATGCAGGTGACCCCTTCCCCCTCAGGTGTACCAATGCAGGTGACCCCACCCCCCTCAGGTGTACCAATGCAGGTGACCCATTCCCCCCTCAGGTGTGCCAACGCAGGTGACCCCACCCCCCCTCAGGTGTGCCAATGCAGGTGACTCCTCCCCCCTCAGGTGTACCAATGTAGGTGACCCGCTCCCCCCTCAGGTGTGCCAATGCAGGTGACCCCTCCCCCCTCAGGTGTACCAATGCAGGTGACCCATTCCCCCCCTCAGGTGTGCCAATGCAGGTGATGTGATGGAGCGATGACACCCCAACACACCCACATTGATACATGTATTCCTGGAGAGCTGCAGCACACAGTCAGGGGCCCCGCATCGCACCAACGCATATAATGCACCTGCAAGGAAGCGCCATAGAAATGCATTGCAGGTCAGAAATGTCACCACAAAGGAGAATGATGCATGTCAGGCACAGTCTTCCTCTGAGCGGAGGATTCCTCTAATCAGATCCTGAGAAGGGGCGGAGCCGCTCTGTGTCCCCCTATCCCGGGTGAAGTCCCTGCAGTGCGGGGTGCGAGGGGTTAATGGGCGTCGCACCTGGATGGGGGCGGGTCACCTCTGCAGGATATCCTCATCCTGTTTGTATATTTGTACTGATACATTGTAACTGCTGGGGGGGAGGGGCCACCTGAGATCATCACCATCCCCCGTGTGACCCTCATTCCAGCTCCAGCCCACCACAGGGTGTGAAGATCATCCTGAGGATTCCTCCCCCCCATCACTGGGTGTGAAGAGCATCCTGAGGATTCCTCCACCCCGACATCACAGGGTGTGAAGAGCATCCTGAGGATTCCTTCCCCCATCACAGGGTGTGAAGATCATCCTGAGGATTCCTCCCCCCATCACAGGGTGTGAAGATCATCCTGAGGATTCCTCCCCCGACATCACAGGGTGTGAAGATCATCCTGAGGATTCCTCCCCCGACATCACAGGGTGTGAAGGTCATCCTGAGGATTCCTCCACCCCGACATCACAGGGTGTGAATATCATCCTTAGGATTCCTCCACCCCGACATCACAGGGTGTGAAGGTCATCCTGAGGATTCCTTCCCCCATCACAGGGTGTGAAGATCATCCTGAGGATTCCTCCCCCGACATCACAGGGTGTGAAGATCATCCTGAGGATTCCTCCACCCCGACATCACAGGGTGTGAAGATCATCCTGAGGATTCCTCCACCCCGACATCACAGGGTGTGAAGATCATCCTGAGGATTCCCCCACCCCGACATCACAGGGTGTGAATATCATCCTGAGGATTCCCCCACCCCGACATCACAGGGTGTGAAGATCATCCTGAGGATTCCCCCACCCCGACATCACAGGGTGTGAAGGTCATCCTGAGGATTCCTCCACCCCGACATCACAGGGTGTGAAGATCATCCTGAGGATTCCTCCACCCCGACATCACAGGGTGTGAAGATCATCCTGAGGATTCCTTCCCCATCACAGGGTGTGAAGATCATCCTGAGGATTCCTCCCCCGACATCACAGGGTGTGATGGTCATCCTGAGGATTCCCCCACCCCGACATCACAGGGTGTGAAGATCATCCTGAGGATTCCTTCCCCCATCACTGGGTGTGAAGATCATCCTGAGGATTCCTCCACCCCGACATCACAGGGTGTGAAGGTCATCCTGAGGATTCCTCCACCCCGACATCAGAGGGTGTGAAGATCATCCTGAGGATTCCCCCACCCCAACATCACAGGGTGTGAAGATCATCCTGAGGATTCCTCCCCTGACATCACAGGGTGTGAAGGTCATCCTGAGGATTCCCCCACTCCGACATCACAGGGTGTGAAGATCATCCTGAGGATTCCCCCACTCCGACATCACAGGGTGTGAAGATCATCCTGAGGATTCCTCCCCCCATCACAGGGTGTGAAGATCATCCTGAGGATTCCTCCCCCGACATCACAGGGTGTGAAGGTCATCCTGAGGATTCCTCCACCCCGACATCACAGGGTGTGAAGGTCATCCTGAGGATTCCCCCACCCCGACATCACTGGGTGTGAAGGTCATCCTGAGGATTCCCCCACCCCGACATCACAGGGTGTGAAGGTCATCCTGAGGATTCCCCCACCCCGACATCACAGGGTGTGAAGGTCATCCTGAGGATTCCCCCACCCCGACATCACTGGGTGTGAAGGTCATCCTGAGGATTCCCCCACCCCGACATCACAGGGTGTGAAGGTCATCCTGAGGATTCCTCCACCCCGACATCACAGGGT
The DNA here is from genome assembly GCA_037952835.1 of Lithobates septentrionalis. Classification (NCBI taxonomy): domain Eukaryota; kingdom Metazoa; phylum Chordata; class Amphibia; order Anura; family Ranidae; genus Lithobates; species Lithobates septentrionalis. Next base: position 6,079 of record JBBDGP010005193.1, on the reverse strand, counting down.
GTGATGGTCATCCTGTGGATTCCCCCCGACCTCACTGGCTGTGATGGCCATCCTGAGTATTCCCCTCCCCGACCTCACTGAGTGTTATGGTCATCCTGAGGATTCCTTCCCTCATCACTGAGTGTGATGGTCATCCTGATGATTCCTCCCCCCGACCTCACTGGGTGTGATGGTCATCCTGATGATTCCTCCCCCCGACCTCACTGGGTGTGATGGTCATCCTGAGGATTCCTCCTCCTCATCACAGCACTGGGTCCTCCATGGGAAGGAATCATCATTTATTTATATTTTAATCTAGGATCACTCCTCCCAGACTTCACTGGCTGCATGCTGCTTCCCTAGGATGAGGATGACGGTCCCTGAGCCTGCACAGTAATGGCAGCCTCCATATTTCTCCCCCCGGGGATCCCGTCCCTCTTCAGTCCTCGGCTTCACACACAGGCACTCTCTGTGTATTTACCTCTTCCCGGATTCTCATATCTAATGCAAATAAAAGCCGACATCCAAAGTAAGCAGTGCCAACGCCTTCACAAACTCTGCGCCGGGCACAGCAACCAGGAAGAGCCGCCACCCCCCCATCCAAATATAATGGGATGTCCGTGTATGAGGGTCAGGTATCAAACATTTCCCAGAATGCTGGACAACTTCTCCTACTCCCTACACATCCAGTCCTCTATAACACTCGGCATGTCTAATGATCCCTCCATCCGTCCAACGATCCCCCCATCCGTCCAATGAGCCCTCCCTCCGTCCAATGATCCCTCCGTCTACCCAATGATCCCTCCGTCTAACCAATGATCCCTCCGTCTAACCAATGATCCCTCCGTCTAACCAATGATCCCTCCGTCTAACCAATGATCCCTCCGTCTAACCAATGATCCCTCCGTCTAACCAATGATCCCTCCGTCCAACCAATGATCCCTCCGTCCAACCAATGATCCCTCCGTCCAACCAATGATCCCTCCGTCCAACCAATGATCCCTCCGTCCAACCAATGATCCCTCCGTCCAACAAATGATCCCTCCGTCCAACCAATGATCCCTCCGTCCAACCAATGATCCCTCCGTCCAACCAATGATCCCTCCGTCCAACCAATGATCCCTCCGTCCAACCAATGATCCCTCCGTCCAACCAATGATCCCTCCGTCCAACCAATGATCCCTCCGTCCAACCAATGATCCCTCCGTCCAACCAATGATCCCTCCGACCAACCAATGATCCCTCCGACCAACCAATGATCCCTCCGACCAACCAATGATCCCTCCGACCAACCAATGATCCCTCCGACCAACCAATGATCCCTCCGACCAACCAATGATCCCTCCGACCGTTCGACTCGAACATCGGGCTCATCCCTAATTACCGGACCTGCTGGATGACATGCTGGAAAAGCCGAGGAAATATTATATCAACAACCATCACCGAACCTCAGCTGAGTCACCGACTTCATTCACCCTCCATTCACAGATCCCTGGGAGATCTCCTTCTCACAGGATGTCACTGGAACCAACCAGCCAGCCACTCAAACAACCAACCGACAAGGTCAAGCAACCAAGCTGCCAGGCACCCAGCCACCCAACAATCCAGCCAACCAACTAACCAGCCAGCCAACCAACCAGCCAGCCAGCCAACCAGCCAGCCAGCCAACCAGCCAGCCAGCCAACCCACTCACCCAACCAGAAAACCCAACCAGCCAGCCACCCAATCAACTACCCAGCCACCCAATCCAACCAGCTACCCAACCAACCAACCATCCAGCCAGCCAACCAACCAACCAGACACCCACCCAAACAACCAGCCAGCCAGCCAACCAGCCAGCCAGCCAACCCACTCACCCAACCAGAAAACCCAACCAGCCAGCCACCCAATCAACTACCCAGCCACCCAATCCAACCAGCTACCCAACCAACCAACCATCCAGCCAGCCAACCAACCAACCAGACACCCACCCAAACAACCAGCCAGCCAGCCAACCAAGCAGCTAACCAAGTGCCAATTCCAGCACCATTATATAAAATTATCAGTCAAATAGAACCATCAGCTGATAACATCACAAGAGAAACCTGACCTGACCATGACAGCAGTATGATAGGAAACAAGTCCGAGGTCCATACAAATTACTAACTCAACACTCTCCCCCTAGCCCAGCAGTCTCTCCCTGGCCCGTCAGTCTCTATATCTCAGAAGTCACTCCCTTGGCTGTCAGTCACTCTATATCTTAGTAGTCTCTCCCTGGCCCGTCAGTCACTCTCTATATCTCAGCAGTCTACCCATGGCCCGTCAGTCACTCTAAATCTTAGCAGTCTCTCTCTATATCTCAGCAGTCTCTCCCTGGTTAGTCATTTTCTCTCTATATCTCAGCAGTCTCTCCCTGGCTCGTCAGTCTCTCTCTATATCTCTCTCTGGCCTGTCAGTCTCTCTCTCTATATATATCTCAGCAGTCTCTCCCTGGCCAGTCAGTCTCTCTTTATATCTCAGCAGTCTCTCCCTGGCCAGTCAGTCTCTCTCTATATCTCAGCAGTCTCTCCCTGGCCAGTCAGTCTCTCTTTATATCTCAGCAGTCTCTCCCTGGCCAGTCAGTCTCTCTCTATATCTCAGCAGTCTCTCCCTGGCCAGTCAGTCTCTCTCTATATCTCAGCAGTCTCTCCCTGGCCAGTCAGTCTCTCTATATCTCAGCAGTCTCTCCCTGGCCCGTCAGTCTCTCTCTATATCTCAGCAGTCTCTCCCTGGCCAGTCAGTCTCTCTCTATATCTCAGCAGTCTCTCCCTGGTCAGTCATTTTCTCTCTATATCTAAGCAGTCTCTCTATCTCAGCAGTCTCTCCCTGGCTCGTCAGTTTCTCTATCTCGGCAGTCTCTCCCTGGTTAGTCATTTTCTCTCTCTATCTCAGCAGTCTCTCCCTGGCCAGTCAGTCTCTCTCATTATCTCAGCAGTCTCTTCCTGGCCAGTCAGTCTCTCTCTATATCTCAGCAGTCTCTCCCTGGCCAGTCAGTCTCTCTCATTATCTCAGCAGTCTCTCCCTGGCCAGTCAGTCTCTCTATCTCAGCAGTCTCTCCCTGGCCCGCCAGTCAGTCTCTCTATATCTCAGCAGTCTCTCCCTGGCCCGCCAGTCAGTCTCTCTATATCTCAGCAGTCTCTCCCTGGCCAGTCAGTCTCTCTATATCTCAGCAGTCTCTCCCTGGCCAGTCAGTCTCTCTATATCTCAGCAGTCTCTCCCTGGCCCGTCAGTCTCTCCCTATATCTCAGCAGTCTCTCCCTGGCCAGTCAGTCTCTCTCTATATCTCAGCAGTCTCTCCCTGGCCAGTCAGTCTCTCTCTATATCTCAGCAGTCTCTCCCTGGCCAGTCAGTCTCTCTATATCTCAGCAGTCTCTCCCTGGCCCGTCAGTCTCTCGCTATATCTCAGCAGTCTCTCCCTGGCCCGTCAGTCTCTCGCTATATCTCAGAAGTCTCTCCCTGGCTTGTCAGTCTCTATCTATACATCTCTCCCTGGCCTGTCAGTCTCTCTCTCTCTATATCTCAGCAGTCTCTCCCTGGCCAGTCAGTCTCTCTCCATATCTCAGCAGTCTCTCCCTGGCCAGTCAGTCTCTCTCTATATCTCAGCAGTCTCTCCCTGGCCAGTCAGTCTCTCTCTATATCTCAGCAGTTTCTCCCTGGCCAGTCATTTTCTCTCTATAACTCAGCAGTCTCTCCCTGGTCAGTCATTTTCTCTCTATATCTAAGCAGTCTCTCTATCTCAGCAGTCTCTCCCTGGCTCGTCAGTTTCTCTATCTCGGCAGTCTCTCCCTGGTTAGTCATTTTCTCTCTCTATCTCAGCAGTCTCTCCCTGGCCAGTCAGTCTCTCTCATTATCTCAGCAGTCTCTTCCTGGCCAGTCAGTCTCTCTCTATATCTCAGCAGTCTCTCCCTGGCCAGTCAGTCTCTCTCATTATCTCAGCAGTCTCTCCCTGGCCAGTCAGTCTCTCTATCTCAGCAGTCTCTCCCTGGCCCGCCAGTCAGTCTCTCTATATCTCAGCAGTCTCTCCCTGGCCCGCCAGTCAGTCTCTCTATATCTCAGCAGTCTCTCCCTGGCCCGCCAGTCAGTCTCTCTATATCTCAGCAGTCTCTCCCTGGCCAGTCAGTCTCTCTATATCTCAGCAGTCTCTCCCTGGCCAGTCAGTCTCTCTATATCTCAGCAGTCTCTCCCTGGCCCGTCAGTCTCTCCCTATATCTCAGCAGTCTCTCCCTGGCCAGTCAGTCTCTCTCTATATCTCAGCAGTCTCTCCCTGGCCAGTCAGTCTCTCTCTCTATATCTCAGCAGTCTCTCCCTGGCCAGTCAGTCTCTCTCTCTATATCTCAGCAGTCTCTCCCTGGCCAGTCAGTCTCTCTCTCTATATCTCAGCAGTCTCTCCCTGGCCAGTCAGTCTCTCTCTCTATATCTCAGCAGTCTCTCCCTGGCCAGTCAGTCTCTCTCTATATCTCAGCAGTCTCTCCCTGGCCAGTCAGTCTCTCTCTCTATATCTCAGCAGTCTCTCCCTGGCCAGTCAGTCTCTCTCTCTATATCTCAGCAGTCTCTCCCTGGCCAGTCAGTCTCTCTCTCTATATCTCAGCAGTCTCTCCCTGGCCAGTCAGTCTCTCTCTATATCTCAGCAGTCTCTCCCTGGCCCTCTCTTGTAATGTAACTCAGTAGGGGTAACAATGGTATTGGGGTATTGGAGGAGGACCCCTCTCTGGTCTGTCTGCTTTGGGTCACCCGGACATGGCAGAGACAATTCCCGGACAGACTGACATTGTAGCATCAATCTGCCTCCACAGCTCTGCCTTATTCAGGAGCGCCATCTAGTGAGCAGAACAGTAACTGCACCCAACCTCAGAGAGGACAGGGATAGGGATGGATGACCTCCCCAGGATGAACATCTTCTCTATATAACAGACACGAGCCTGCACTCAAGTCTTCACCATCCCCTGCTCTGAGAAATTCTTACTAGCAGTCACATGGAGCAGAACACATCCCCTCCCAACCACTGCCAGTGATCACCATAATCAGTGATCAGTGTCAGTTACCAGTGCTTCACCCTAAACGTCTGCCTTCCTCCCTCCCAACCACTGCCAGTGATCAGTGTCAGTTACCAGTGCTTCACCATAAACGTCTGCCTTCCACCCAACCACTGCCAGTGATCAGTGTCAGTTACCAGTGCTTCACCATAAACGTCTGCCTTCCACCCAACCACTGCCAGTGATCAGTGTCAGTTACCAGTGCTTCACCATAAACGTCTGCCTTCCACCCACCCAACCACTGCCAGTGATCAGTGTCAGTTACCAGTGCTTCACCATAAACGTCTGCCTTCCTCCCAACCACTGCCAGTGATCAGTGTCAGTTACCAGTGCTTCACCATAAACGTCTGCCTTCCTTCCTCCCAACCACTGCCAGTGATCAGTGTCAGTTACCAGTGCCTCACCATAAATGTCTGCCTTCCACCCTCCCAACCAATGCCAGTGATCAGTGTCAGTTACCAGTGCTTCACCATAAACGTCTGCCTTCCACCCTCCCAACCACTGCCAGTGATCAGTGTCAGTTACCAGTGCTTCACCATAAACGTCTGCCTTCCACCCTCCCAACCACTGCCAGTGATCAGTGTCAGTTACCAGTGCTTCACCATAAATGTCTGCCTTCCTCCCAACCACTGCCAGTGATCAGTGTCAGTTACCAGTGCTTCACCATAAATGTCTGCCTTCCACCCTCCCAACCACTGCCAGTGATCAGTGTCAGTTACCAGTGCTTCACCATAAACGTCTGCCTTTCACCCAACCACTGCCAGTGATCAGTGTCAGTTACCAGTGCTTCACCATAAACGTCTGCCTTTCACCCAACCACTGCCAGTGATCAGTGTCAGTTACCAGTGCTTCACCATAAACGTCTGCCTTCCTTCCTCCCAACCACTGCCAGTGATCAGTGTCAGTTACCAGTGCTTCACCATAAACGTCTGTCTTCCTTCCTCCCAACCACTGCCAGTGATCAGTGTCAGTTACCAGTGCTTCACCATAAACGTCTGTCTTCCTTCCTCCCAACCACTGCCAGTGATCAGTGTCAGTTACCAGTGCTT